>CABFOV010003693.1:0-23289 GCA_902141375.1 Timema poppense | reverse complement strand
CCAGGAAAATAATTGGCCGTCTCCTGCGCGCGCATGTCTGCCAGACTTGCGTGACCGACGAGATGCCTACCACGTCAGGGGCGATGCTCTTAGCTTATCCCAGACCATACCGGTCTACATAACATTGTCTGCGACCATCTTCATTATGGTATCACGTATCCTGGCGTCGTTCCACATTGCTTCTCTTGTGTGGACGGGCTAATTTCAACACCAATTTTGAATTTAGTTTTTTTTTAAATGATGAAACATGACAACTCATAAGAGTTTGAAATAGTTCTTGATATCATTAAAGATGTTTCTTTATCGAAAATACATAAATTCCCAGAGTATAATAACACAACCCCCACAAGTTAACATGTGTGCAAAGTTGCCAGTATCATCTTGTTTGTTTGATTGTAATGAGATGTTTTATTTTATAAATAGCTTCCCAGTTTTATTCTGGCAAATACGATTATATTTCCTCTAAATTCTATTTAATTTTTTTCAAATCTAAACTAATAACAGCAGTACAAATAGCTGATAGTTTCCGTTGCTGATTTAATATATATATTAATAAAATGAAGAGTTTGTATGTCTGCCTGTCTATAGTGATCATTGCGCATTGCGTAATATCTACAGCACGCAGAGGTCTGAAATTTAAAATCTGTACCCCCTGTGCACGAACATGTACTACACCTCAAAGCTGGAGTGAAATTTTAAATTTTTGATTAGATTCTTTTAAAATGTATTAAAAACTGGGTTGGAAGAAATAAAATTAAAATTTTTATTTGTCGGTTTTAAGCAAAGATAGGCATAGCCAGGGGTAACCATGCAATAAATAGCGTGGTTAACCTGGGCAAGACTGGGTACTTCTGCTAGTTACCTAAAAAGGGTGTTTTTTCTTTAATTACAGGAGTAAAAACTATTAAATATATTTTACCCAACTGTTAAAGGGGGTTATTTTATTAGCGATTTACTAACCGTAATAGGAGTAATTTCTTATTAATAACAGAATAAATGGGTCCTTCGACATTTTGTGGTAATATTTTTAAGACAGCGTCTCACTACCCGTTTGGGCTACACACACGTATGTACTAATTAAGCTAATGTTTTAAGAGGTGAGGAATGTTAAATTTTGAGGAAGTGTACACACATTTGCGTGGGGGTAAAATGAAAATTTATTTAAGGAAAACCACCCTCAGTACACCCACCTGGGACTCAAATGCCAATCTCTCTGTCATTGGCAGTCGTCTATTGCGAGAGTAGACCATTCGGACGGTCGTAGCAAAAACTTTTTTTTTTAAATAAGTTATTCATCAGGTCACGTGTGAAGAATTGTCCCTAAATATAAACCATTTATCGCAATACATATTTTAAGGTGCGTATACATTAGGCGAGCCGAGATTGTAATGTAACACGTAATGTAATGCTCGTTAGTTTGGACGTGGAACGAGCACGCCACGAGCTTCCTCTGAACCATTGGTGAAACGAACACTCCACGAGCGAACGACGTAATAATGATTTAGGTTCAATTCAGTATTTATTAATTCAATTTAACTAGCTTTCTTAACTCTACTAAATATCTGATGACTAAGAATCCTTAGCCTTAATTATGTGCAGTGGTGCTATGCTAATTATGGCCAAACTGTTAAAATAACAACAACGAAAGCCTCGGCGATGGTGGCGTATATTTATATAAAAACGGGCCTGTTCGGAACAACTGCGAGATTTAAAGTTCCAGCACAATAGTGGACAGTACAAAAACTCTACCGGGATGTCTCCCTTGGACTTTGAGAATTTTCTGAATAAAATAGGACCGAAAAAACCAAACTTATTTTTCCTTTGCAACTATCTTATGCTTGCCCTGATAATGTGGTGATATCCTTCCAGGCATCTTCCTTCAGATTCTTGTCATATATAATATTTTTATCCTTGCCGCCTTGGGGCCCCATAAAACACTATGGTTTTTACAAGATTCTATCAACTGCAATAAAGATTCCTCAGACCAGTTCTCCATGCTTGCGAGCACGAAACAAACACGTCCCAACTAGACTGACGAATCCCTTGTGTTCGTTGGGAAAACCTACAGCCGGTGGATTATCGTGAATGGTTCGTAGCGTGCTCCTAGCATGCTCACAACGCGCTCGCAGGCCCGTCCAAATTTGGCAACTCTGTTACATTGCATGTTACATTGTCAGGCTCGGCTCGCCTAATGTATACTAGGCTTAATATAAACTTTTCCTTGTTTTTAAAAATCTACTGCAGTCCAATTTAAATAATATGTGACTTATCAGCTGACAGGTAGAAATCTACTGAATTTGCTTTGACTTTTTCATGCGTCAAGTCATGTTAACTGCAGCCATCATTTTTGATAAATATTATCAATACCTTTAAAATAATACCAATAATATCGTGAAATTTTATCAATTTTGGTGGCAAACATATATGTTTGTATTTCTACAACTTTCTTCCTACCAAAATTCTACTATACATTCTAGTACTTTGTGCTGGTAGACGTGTGTACAAATACAACAGTGACAATGAAGAGTCATTGTGTTGCTATCCCCCCCCCCCGTCCCCCAGTCATATCCTCCCTACAGCACTCACTCACACTCCTAGATCATGTGAATCCACACCTGTCGACAAGTAGGTAGAAAGGGTACAAAAGGTTCAACATGGCTGCTTTCAACAAGGGTTGTAAAGAGGTTCTGACGACACTTGGGGATGCTATGTATGCTCCATACACACGGTATATGGTTATGTACGTAATTCAGTATATAAACCTACACTGAACTAATCATGGCAACCACCGTCAAATAAACATTGAAATAGCTATTATAAAATATACGACTCGTATTCACATGGTCATGGTTTTTACTCTGGTTTTGTGAATAGTTAATGCTACCAACAAAAATAAAACTTCGTGGTTTTATGAACGTATAAATAAAAGTCTTTCTATATTTTGAAACCCTCAATTATATTAATTTAAATTATGACAATAACTATAACACCTATTTGATTAAAATCACTCACATTAAACCCTTTTTTCAAAATAAATTTTGTTTTACTTTTGTTTGAAAGATAGGAAAATCCCCATTCAATTTACTTTTGTAAGAAACTAGTACTGTATTTCTTCAGCACATGTATTTTCATAAACTTCGCTAAAAACTATGACCTGCTCTTCTACCAAATTGCATTGAAGTTTCTATTATAGTTATTTATTTTTAGCTGCCATAATATTTGGTTGCTGACTTGTTCTGAATTCAATTCTTAATTAAGTACGTAAACATCTACCTATGTGTTAGGCTTTAGAGTACGCAGTCGAGGGGGCAAGGATTTTGTCAATAGCTTAGGAATTTGGAGAATAAATTCGATTGTTCCAACCATTCATCATTCTACTGGTGGCGCGTATGTCTGCTGAGCTAAGGTCCTTGGTTCGATTCCTGGCATGGTCGAAAAACTTATTATTGGTGAAATGTGAGTATTTTTATTATTAGCGCGTCTTACTACCTGTTCAGGCTATACGAACATATGATAAATTACTCTTATTGGGTAGGGATGAGGAAGGAAGAATTGTATAGGTCATCTACCCGCATTTGTGTGGAAGGAGGGTGAGAAACAATTAATTAGAAAATACCACCCTCATTAGACCCAACCGGGATTTGAACCTCGATCTCCCCGTTATCAGCAGGCAGCACGAGAGTGATACCTTAGATCATTCAGTCACTGACGCTAGTTAAAAGCTACTTGGTCTACTTTCATATATTCATATGTTAAGGCAGTTAAGTCATATGTAACGCAGCTAACTGTCTTATTGTATTACCCGCGTCTCACCAGCCGCTCAGGTTGTAAGAATATATATCAAAATTAATTACGTTAAAATGTTAAGGAATAATTGGGAAGGTATATACCAACATTTGTTTGAAAAGAGAATGAAAAAACAATTACGAAAAGCCATCCTTAGCACAGCCAGCCGGGATTCGAATTTATCACGCCTTGACATCGTCAAACCAGAATAAAATAAGCTTGACATTTAGACCACATGCTCATCGAAATAAATATTAATTATTACAAACTGTATTGTCTATGACACCACACCCTATGGGATGTTTGGTAAACTATATCACAATCCCGCCGCACCCAAACATTCCCCATTGTTTCTGTAAACATACCTTAGCTGGCCCTTTTATCATCAATCCGGCCCTCTCTTCCCCCTACTCTACCCGTCTCTTCCATACTATTCAAACAAACAATTAGGAGCCCGAACGAACACAACCACCTGATCTAGGAAGATCCTCATTTGTCAGAGCAAACAAGCAAGAGGTGGAAGAGTTTCAGCTGGTATTTTCTCACTCGTATTGAATGAAGGATACCTCCCTCTCACCCTAGTTTTATCTTACACCCCTCACTCCCTTGCGCGCAGTTAGATATCGCCCTCAATTCCTATTGGTCGGCTTAAGAGAAGGGCTATTTGTTAACGTGACTCACTTCCTTCCTAGGTATATGCTATATCAACGAAATTTATCTCACCCTCCTATTATTATGTTTGTGTTAGGGGATGGTCCTAGCATTTAGTATCAACACGCTATTTATTTTTTGACGTCTAATTCTATTTGTTAAGAATCCTAAGATAAATAAGATGTTGTCTTAAGTCACCAATATTTTTTATTTGTTAACAAGTAATTTTCTCCACACTATGTATTTTTATTTTGGTAATTTGTTTTGAGAGAAATCGGTTTGTTTTTAATTGAATATGTTTTGATTTATTTGGAACAAAACTGATTATAAATCTGCATTTTTTTTCTTCCACCGTATCTTGAAAACACTTTAGAACACTAAGCATTCTAATAACGATCGTACCTGGTTCGGTGGCCGCGTGTTATAAGGCATAACTCTCGCAATAGACTAACTGTTGATGACAGGGAAAACCAGGTTCGAATCCCAGTCAGTTCTACTAATAGGGGTTTTTCCTAAATGGGTTTCCTCACTTCTTCTACGCAAATACGGGTGCACTAAATTCAACCTTACTCATCCATAACTCATTATCGTAGTTATTACATATGCGTATAGTTTGAACTGATAGTAAGACACAGTGCTGAATTAATACGATAGTGGGGTAAAGATTAGGAAAGTATAATTTTGAAGGAAAGGTACTCGAATTTCCATGACGGGATAGTGTAAAAGAGCTAAACACTCGCAGTATAGCTGGCCGGGATTCGAACAACAGATCTTACCAGAAAACAGGACTAAATTAGCTTAAATTTAATCCGCGTTCCTACAACTGCGTTAAAGTTTCAATATTATTATTATTATTATTATTAGTATTAGTGACGAAGCAAATATATGAAGGTAGAATGTGTGGATCAAAAGGAAGGAGTAGGCCATATAAGACGTGGCTAAACGTTGTAGATGTAGATGAATGTGTGAAAAGAGAAACATTAAGAGCCTAAAGGATAAAAGAGCATGTATTACTAGATGTATGAATGCAGTTGAAACTAGGGGAGTATGCAAGGATAGGGAGATGTGGATAAAGCTAGAGAGGATGGGGATTAAGTACGCAGTAGTAGTTTTTTTATAGCTATAGCACAGTATCTTGCCTACTTCGTAGTAGAACGGTGTAATTAGATACTGTATGTATGTATGTATGTATGTATGTATGTATGTATGTATGTATGTATGTATGTATGTATGTTATGTAGTTTATGTCTATTATGTATGTATGTTATGTATGTATGTGTATGTATTAAAAATATTATAAACGTATTAAGGCGCGTCAACACAGAATTGTCATTAGTGCAGTGCTAAAGGTGCATTAGCTATATAACTTATACTAGTATTAGTAAACTAAGGTGATCTTTTTATTATCTTTTAGCTTTGATACAACGAAATGGTTTAAGCCAAGAAAACTGATTTAGGAGGGTATTTATTAGAAATGTATCCTACGTATCATGAATAGAGGCTGTTAAAACTACACCCCAGACAACCGGTTGGTATTTAAACTCCTCTCTACCCGTTAATGGCAACCAAGTTCAATGAGAATCTAACGCCTTACAACTATTTAGTTAATAAATACTCCTATAAGAACGTGAAACTAAGTGTAACATAAGAACCGTTATAGATTTTTCTGAGTGATATAATATTTTTTTCCTTGGTTTAGTACACATGTTTCTAAATTGTGAGTGGCGACCCCTCCTGAGTTTGCGAAAAATATTCTGGGGCTCTCAGCAAACATTGACAAACGAGAATAAAATTAAATATTTATTACAAAACTATTGCAGTTATAATACACTAGAACCTTTCATTCTATATTTGTTTAATTTATTGCAGAAATAAACATCGTCTGACATGATTATAATAAAAAAAATTAATATCCATTCTTATGCTTCATTAAGATAAACTAATGGCTTCCATTTGTTGAAAATAGCAGTTGTTAAAACTGGATTTTTGGTGTCAAAATAAGTTAGCTTATCACTATAATAACATTTGCATGCTTATTACTTGTTATTTTGAAGAGTTACGTTTTATAATATTATTATTTGTATCTGCATATGCAAAAAAAAACATGCTCATTATTTTCTCTCAATAACTGCTATATAACTGACACTAGAGTTTAAAATAAACTCAATTTAACTGAACCACTACTACCCGGGGTCACTAATAACTTTGTTTTTTGAAAAAGGGTCGTGAGTAAATTTTTTTTAAGAACCTGTAGTTTCATTTGTTAGTTGTATGGGCCACAATTCTAGAGGTTCCTAGTTAGATTCCCGGTGGCACAGATATAAATGTTAATTTTATGTATATGGGTTGGACCAACTATCCAATTAGTAAATATTTATAGCTCAGAGTTAATTAACCCTAGCCTATTTGTTTTTGGGACTGATTTTAGCATGGCTTATAGTTGATTTGAGGATTTAAATTATTAGTAATTATTAGGATTTGTAGTATGAAATTAGATCCACGTGTTTATAAAATGCATATCTAATACAAAGGTACAAATTACTAAGAAAAATAATGCAATCAATTTCTTAATGTGTCTGATAAAACACACAAAGCGCCGTAATTAATAATTATTTATGGGAAACAAAAAATTTTTAAAAAAACGTCCTAAAAGTTAAAAAATATATATATTCTAACTCTTTTTGATTTAGCACATTGCTTCACCCGTAGGATAGCAGATGTAACCTCTGAGTTTCCTCCTTGAAATGCGTTTTCAGTTTCTGCTGCGCGACCTAAATCCACGCGCGCCGGTACCTCTTACAATAGACGGCGAGAGCGCCTAGCGTTCGCTCTTTGTTGCTCTGTGAAAGAAAAGATTACCCTACCATCCATCATGGCTTGTTAACACACACGTAGACAGATACTAAGAGAGAGATGGAGATGAGAAAGAGAAAGAGAGAAATGTTCGAAGACGCTAACAGACGCACCTGTTCGCAGCCTTCCCTTTCGTCGAGACGGTGACGTCACGAATCACGCCACGTCGCCGTTGCGCAGACACTCTTTGACATTGAGTGCGCCGGAGATGTTTTTGTAATCGTACAATCGTGCGTCAGTGCTGACTCTCAGCTATTTATTGTGGAATCACACAGTCGCCAAAAAAACAAGAGCAGATCAGAAAAGTGATCACGGGGTGGTCCATGAACCAATCACGGGATGAAATCAGCGCGATCTTTGCCATCTGTTCAGCTTTACTTGAAATTGTTTCTCTTTTCTAAGTTCTGCGTGATATCTGCTTGGGAGATCTAACAAAAATTTTAAACTAGCCTACTCAACCAGTGCGCATGCGCCTACAAAGCGTGATACAAGAAGACAGCCGCGTCTACGTTGTGGGATTATTTGGAATAACTCGTGGAATGGAAGGAGTGTGTATCGTTCTCGTTCTGTTTTGATTTGTTTCACGACATAACACAATAATTTTCAAACATCCGTCGTTACAACAATCTTAAGAAGTGGTGGCTACGTTATCTGTTAGCTCGTGATCTTAATAAATCACACATTTGTAGCCGACGATTTCCGCACCTCCATCATAGACTCTGCCTTAAAATATGAGTTAAGAATGACCCTGGGCATGGGACAATTCCTGAATTGCTCAGTGGTTAGAGTATTAGCGTACTAAACTAAAAGTCCTAGGTTCGATTCCCGTGTCCAGGTGTCATTTTTACATTTTCAGAATACGACTCTTGATGGAGTAATCTTCACTAAAAGCATAAATAATAGTTTTGGCTATTTTATTCATTAATCTTAAATAGTTGTTTATATACTCGAAAATAAAATATGTTGCTAGTCAGTTGTTTCTAGTTTGCGATGCAAAGCATCATGGGCCCAGGTGCATTTTTGGTAGCATGTGAATTTTTCCATCGCTCGAGCAAATTCTACTACTCTCGATTTTCGGGGAACGTTTTGGTCAAGCTTTAAATCAGTGTTTCCAAAAATGCCCGCCATTTTGTGAAGTATAAATGGTAATTACACATTTTAATAAAGCTACGTTGGTATGATAAACAAACCTTGACAGAGGGAAATAGAGGTTTGATTAAGTTCATGAAATCACGTCAAAATCTTTCAGATTTAATTTATTAAAAGATGTTTTATTATTAACTAAATATCAGTGGTACGTCACATGTTTCCCAAACTGGAGGACCCCTGGGGCTAGTCGTATTACAGTTAGGGAAATACTGCTTTAAACCATACAGCCCAAAATAACATGATGTAAAAGCCTATCTATTTTTTTAATCCATCAGTTAACCCTGGATTCCCGAAATATTCTGATACAATATCTGTATCGCCAGACATTGATTGGATTCTTGTGGAAATGCCGTAATATACCAATTTGATGGACTATTTTGGAGTAAATTCAATTGGCACTTTCTTAATGCAGGTATAAAATATAATCCCTTACAATTAAAATTATTTAACTTAATCAAATACATATTATACACACATCTGTACCCATGCCTTATGTTTAATCCAAGATCTCCATAGTATCTAAAATATTAATGATATTTGTTTTACCTAAACTACCCATAGCTTCGGTTTTACTTCAAACATTCATAGCATTGATTTTGCCTTAAATATTCGTAGCATAGGTTTTGCCTGAAATGTCTGTAGCATAGGTTTTATCTCAAATATCCATAACATCTTGTTTTACCTCAAGTAAGTTATTCGTAGCATAGATTTTATCTCAAATATCCGTAGCATCTGTTTTAGCTCAAATATTCATAACAACTAGGTCTTATCTAAAATATTCATAACATCTATTTTACCTCATATATCTATAGCATAGTTTATCTCTAATATCCATAGCAACTGTTTTACCCCAAATAGGTTCTTCGTAGCATAGATTTTATCTCAAATATCCGTAGCATCTGTTTTAGCTCAAATATTCATAACAACTAGGTTTTATCTAAAATATTCATAGCATCTGTTTTACCTCAAGTTATTCGTAGCATAGATTTTATCTCAAATATCCATAGCATAGGTTTTACCTCAATTATACATAGCATATGTTTATCTCTAATATCCTTAGCAACTGTTTTACCTCAAATAAACTATTCGTAGCATAGGCTTTATCTCAAATATCCATAACATCTGTTTTACCTCAAATAAACTATTCGTAGCATAGGCTTTATCTCAAATATCCATAACATCTGTTTTACCTCAAGTAAGTTATTCGTAGCATAGATTTTATCTCAAATATCCATAACATCTGTTTTACCTCATATATATCCATAGCATAGGTTTTACCTCAAATATTCGTAGCATAGGTTTATCACTAATATCCATAGCATTTGTTTTATCTCAAATGCCCGTGGTTTATGTTTTACCTCAAATTTGCATAACGTGTGTTTTATAGAGAAACTCCTTTACATCTTTTTGATCTCAAACGTCCAACATATTATTTTTTATTAAAACATATATTTCATGTTAAAGTTAAATAAAAAATATGTCATTGCTTGCATTTTATATTAGATTTTTAAATTGCTATTTACTTCTGTCTCGTCCCGCTTGGTGCCAAATCAGCCTAGTGAATTTACAAGACAATTGAACTAACAAAAATCTTTTAAACTTTTGTCAAGTCTTCTCATCGTGAGGTGGCTGTTACTTTCTAATCAACTCACGCACGGAGGAAGGTGGATAATGTTTGCGTGTTGACCTTCAATAAAAATAAGAGGCGTTGCCCCTGACAACATACTTATATATAGGACTGCGGACCCTAATACCTTAACGCCACTTTGAACATTTGGTGACTATTTTCTTTTTTTAGGGATTTAAATGAATGGGGTATGAATAGAGATGAATTCACCAAGCTTCAAGCCTGGAATTTGTGTGGACAGTCTAAAATAGCGTTGATTTCTTCGAAACAAACTTTTAAGTTCCTTTATAGCCTAGCATAACAAATTCATGAAACAAATGTATTACTATTGCTATTATTAATTTGTAATAAATAAAATTATATAATAGTAAGAAAATAATAGGGTAAAAATAAAATTAAAACACTAAAAAATATTGAAGTGTGTGTACATTTGCGTTAGTGTTTTTTTAAACTTTTATTTGTGTTATTTTATTTTCCTACTATTCTATCATTTTGTTTATTACAAATTGTTTTGCTCAATGCACTTTATTTCATACATATTGCTAATATTATAATCAATCATAGACAGGGCAGGATGTTTAGTCTTACTACAACTACTTCCTGAGGAAGCGGCTATAATAGCATAGAAATATTGAAGTGTATTTAAATATGTGTTAGTGTTTTTAATGTTATTTGTGCGCAATTTTTTTCCTACTATTCCATAATTTTATTTATTACAAATTTTTGTTAAATGAATATTTTTATTTCATATATAATGCTATTAATATAATAAGTCATAATTTAATGGATATTTTATCAGATTTTGGCCAAGGAGGCTTAACTGGAGTGCACCGTATTTTAGCGCACTGTAGCGTTCGATTATTTTTCCTTTCCAATACTGTCCCATTTATTTAACGTTTATTCTCTTCACCCCGTTTCCTTAGATAAGCGCGTTTAGATCGTAGATAGGATTTACTGGTATCGGAAGGTACTTCTAAATAATTGTCTACAGTATTGTTTATTCTCCGTTCACCCTGAAAGGTAATAACCTTACATTTAAGGGTTACATTATGGTGCAGATTATAAGATGGAGCTATCCTATGATTGGTCAAGGTAAGACAAACCTTGAAGGGTAAACGAAGTGTACATTGCCTGGATCGGTGGGGACGTGGTTAGGCACAAGTCTCTTTGTCTAGTTGGCGGTTGGCGGAAACGTTGAGGTATACTTCTTTGTTGGGCATACTAAGATTATTTTAATACAAATTACTACCCTTCCTGGCTATACTGACTCATTTTTATTTCGCTAATAGGATATGGATGAGGAATGTTCGCATATTTTCTTGAAGGGAGAATAGAAAAACACTCTCAGCATACCCATCTGGGATTCAAATCCCCATTTCCCTATTACCGTAAAACAAAATTAGATGTTCTTGACTCTTATTTCATGTGTTTTCCAATTTCGGCTAAGCGTACAGTCCAATTTTTTTACATTAAGGGCCTTATCCAACAGATAGAAATGTTACTAGACCTACGTTTACGTATTTAAATATAAAATAATATTAAATGCAGCTATCACTTTTGATATATATTATCAATGTTTATGTATAGTACTCAGCCCAAAAGTTGGTTGCATCCTCAACAGTTCTACAGTCAGCTGTAAAGCCTAAGCAGCACTGACAAAGTTAACTGGGAAAATGATCTTGGTAGTTTCCCGTTGCTTTCCTCACTGAGACAGAAGGTACTATTGCACACCTGTCTGCCAAGCGCACTGAAATTTAATCAACAACTGACCATAGAAGAGACTCCACTGCATACATCACAGGGACTTGCTGTATATTGAATGTTATTACTAGTAACGTTCATACCTCTGACACTTTTATGTTTATCAGAGAAATAAGTGAGAATGAGACAGATAAATGAAAGTAACATATTTCTCTAGCACGTATCACATTGTAAACACCATATCTGACCATCGATAGATTATCAATACCTATGAAATAACACTAATAATTAATATAGTAAAATATTATCAATATTGTTCCCATAAAAATTTGTATTTTTTAAAAGGACCTTCCTATAAAAATTGGACTATAGCGATTAAAATAACACTTGAAAAAGACTCCACCCCAAGTCACCAGTTCGCAAAAAGAGGTTACAGAGTAATCAAGGGTAGATTATGGAGATTCATGGCAAGTGTATGTCTTACTAATCCGGCACACAGCCGCAAAGATCTTTGGAGGACAGAAAATAATTCAACTGGATCCAAACAAATGATGCAGATCAAGGACTTAATTACGAGACAATCCATGGAGTGTGCTCACTACAGGGTCGCTTAGGTTCAACTAGTGACGTCGGTAAAATCAAAGACTTAAGGGGATCTTAATAAATAAGAACCATCACCGGTGGTCACTCGTGCCATACATCAGGCTCATCTAGTTTGGTTTGTCGCTGTGGAAGGAGGGGTTCGAATACTGGCCTGATATACCGTTGGTGGTTTTTGGCTGAATGGTTTCTCTCTCTCTCTTTGAAAAAATCTTGGTGCATTTCTTCAAAATACTATCATCCTCGTTACTACTCAATTGTGATTTATTGCTGATATCCCGTAAGATAAGGATCAAAATAATTATATTTATTTTAAAACGACGCTACTATTTCATTTATATGAAGTATTTAACGTGTACTTTCTGAACCGATGATTATCTCCTTACACGATTTATGGTTTAACTAAATTCTAGAACGGACTCAATAGACAACCCCCGGCTGTTAATTCATCACTGTGAAAGGGAAAACCCATATTTCCCCAATGATAAATTTTTCGACCATACCGGGATAAGAACTCGGGAGCCTTATCTCAGTAGATAGACACGCCACCGGCTGATCTAAGGTGTCGGTTATATAACACTGTAAATTTGACCAAACAACACACATAGTACAAAAGTGTTAGGCAACCTAAAAATATGTGTATTGTAAGAAATTAATATAACAAATTATATATTTTCTTCAATGTTTACAAAACACCACCAAATATCAGGTAAAAATTTTGTATCTCAAGATTACTCGAATGTTGAGGGGAATATTGAAATATCAAACAATTTTAGCTGGTGTTGATAAAAGCTCCGGGCAAAACTAAGGCTTGAACAAGTATCGGTTGCACAGACAATAATCAGTGGCTTGATCAGAGATAAGATGTAATTTGATCTCCAATCAGTGTCTCAAACATAATTTTCAGCTGCATCATTAATAATTAGGACGTATTTGTCGATCGAATCTCTGGGCAAGCTAACCATACAATTCTCTCCCATCAACTGTTTGATTCTCCGATAATCTTGTTGATGGTAGACATAACCTATACGTTTCCATAACTGAATCAGTTTTGATTCCTTATTTTAGTGATTAATAAAAGTAAAGTTTGTGTTTTTTATATTTCTTTTGAGCGTGACATATATTTAATGATAATAGTATTAGGCCTAATTATGGCGTTTACAGATGGAATTGCTCAACTATACAATGAAGCTATAGAGAATGAGTTGAGATTAGATCCAAACCAGCTGCAGGAAATAGATTAACTTTTATTTAATCACGGAGAAATAAAATTTGAGATAAATTTTTAAAACTAAGGCTTGAACAAGTATCGGTTGCACAGACAATAATCAGTGGCTTGATAAGAGATCAGATGTAATTTGATCTCCAATCAATGTCTCAAACATAATTTTCAGCTGCATCATTAATAATTAGGACGTAATTGTCGATCAAATCTCTGGGCAAGCTAACCATACAATTCTCTCCCATCAACTATTTGATTCTCCGATAATCTTGTTGATGGTAGACATAACCTATACGTTTCAATAACTGAATCAGTTTTGCTTCCTTATTTTAGTGATTAATAAAAGTAAAGTTTGTGTTTTTTATATTTCTTTTGAGCGTGACATATATTTAAGGATAATAGTATTAGGCCTAATTATGGCGTTTACAGATGGAATTGTTCAACTATACAATGAAGCAATAGGGAATGGGTTGAGATTAGATCCAAACCAGCTGCAGGAAATAGATTAACTTTTATTTAATCACGGAGAAATAAAATTTGAGATAAATTTTATATTGATTACATTTTATTGTGTAGGTATATTTATTTATATAATTTTAAAATTGGTTAAAACTAGAGATGGGTCGAATCCGAATCTAAAATTTTCTTTCGGATCTCGAATCCAAATTCGAATCCTCGAACCTTCAAAAGTACATTTTATTTTGTCAAAAAATTGAAAAGTATATTTTAAAAAACAAACCAATTGAAATATAGAATAATAACTTTCTAGCAAAATGTATTACGTTTGATTACCAGAATTTAATGCTAACTATAAAACAAACTTAAGATGTACAGTACTGTTTTAACTTCATATTCACTTAGATAACCTTTTAGGAAATAATTTTAACAATGTATAATTAATTAATTAATACCCTACTTATAAGTAAAATTAATTGGCTTATAATGACACAATAAGTTATGGCCTGTATAAATACACATCAGATATATATTTATTATTTAGTTATTTTAATTCGGTAGTCTGTGAACCTGTTAATTTTTTCTGAGTAGCCTAGAGGCGGGTTCATATACTAATTATATAAATTGAAAATATTTAGTATAGAACATTAGCATAGCAAATAAAAATTCTTTTTCTAGAATGTTTGGAACCACTGAACATTCATATTCTGTTTTTATTTGTCCTTTCTATTACGTTTCAATAACAAATAAGACATTAAATGATAAATTATTTTTCAGTAAAAGAATTTATTTAAAAAAAAGAGGGTTTATTTTTAACATTTATTTCATGAATTTGTGTGGTTCCTGAAAAATTGCAATTTGAATTCGGGACATTTTTTGCGAAATTCTCGAATCTATCGAATAGCATAGGATTCGAGGGTTTCGAGGATTCAAGCGTATCATCTCTAATTAAAACATTTTTCTTAAGGAACGTGCCCGAAATTGCAATTTATTGAAATTAATATATAAATATTAGGCAACCTAGGCTACCAGAGACATAATGTATATATCATAACCAACCTTGAGTATGAATAAAGGTCAGTTCACCATCAGATTTTCCAAATAACGTGCATTTTACAGTGTTGCCAAGTTCGTTTTACTTGATTATTTGATCATATTTGTGGTCAGATGATCGAAGATGTTGATCCTTTTTTAACTTTGCTGCAACCCAAATTGTTCTTGATCTACGATCAAACTGATTGGCAATCCGATGATTGAATAATCAATAATGTTTGTGTAACCGGCCTTAAGTATACGCCTAGCCTAATATTAATTTAGGGAGGGAGGAGGCTTAAATTAGATTAAAGCGCAATATTCATCCCCTTTTGAATGGGTATTCAAATGAGCGAACGTTTCAGCTACATTAAGAATAAATGCTATGACACAATCGCACAAATTTTCTGGTATAGTATATTATAGCTTGGAACAAAAATTACAACCGTAGGATCTCGGTAGATTACCTTTTCCTCAGAAAAACAAATATATTTTCATCTTGTTAATCACAATAAACGCAGTCTTAATAAATAAATTTTCAACATTTTTAAAACAATTATTTTTTATTTCAAACTATCTAGTCTAATTTGTAAAATACCTTTAAGCTATTTTTTAATTTGTAAAAATTAAATCATATTCCTTATTTATTATGAAAAACAATTTCCATATCTATTTTGAATTAAACCTTCAGGACCATTTTCAAATTATTTTACAAGATTGTTCATAAATAAACTACCTTAAAATGAATGCATTTAAGAAAAACACACATATTTTATTATTTATCATATAAAATATACCCCAACCACCAAGTTTTAACAAAATTGTTATAGCAATTTTCAATCAATTTTCCAAAAATCAGTCATCAGTAAACTATCCCTGAACGAATTATTACAGAAAATCCAAGCATATAGTGTTATTTGAGAAATAAAACACTCCCTGGATATACATTTTAATCAAAATCCTTTTTGCCATTGTCGAAACATTTGTAATTTTTAAAAAAAATCACTAACCAGTAAATTACCCTTAATTTTTTTAACCCAAAAACCAAGTATACATTTTTATTTAGGAGTTAAAACAATTCTTAATATACATTTAAACAAAATCGTTAAAGTCATTTCAAAAAATGTAGGTTTCAAAAAATCACTTATCATTAGACTATCTTTAATTTAAGGGCTAGGGAGAAAAGCAAAAAAAAAAATATGTCAGTGTTAAAGCTATATAGTATCTATATATGAAGTTTAAAAAAAAATCCATCAAACCGTTCCAGATCTGTGGATAAGGACAGCCAGCTAGACTAACAGACATACATGGGGACAGACAGAATAGTAAAATAAATTTTTTGGGTTCGGAGACACATAAAAATTACTAATAATAGTCTTAGTAATAACAATAATAATATTAATAATATCGCAAATTTTCACAATTAGAATACTTTATTCTTAGATAAGAAAGTAAAAATATGTGTTTAAATTACTGGCTAGATAGTAACGCCTTATGCTTTAAGGGAACAAAACCATTTGGCAGGTGGAATATGTCTGGTTCTCCACGGAACTCCAACCTAGGACTTTTAGATCAATAGGCAGATACGTCTATCGAAAAAGCTAAGGTGACAGACTACAATGCTACATCGTCGCAAAACAGAATTAACATAGGACTTTTTTTCCATCTATTATGTTAAATTTTGTTGTTGTCAACGGCTTAATATAAAGAGTGGTGATGAATATGGTGGCTTAGATATAGTGCACCCGCATTAGCTTTGATAGAGGATGGGAAAGCCAACATGATAAATTTCCATGCATAAACCCACCAACAGTACACTCAAACGAGATTATAAATTGGATCTGAATTAAGTTTATCGCGAAATTGATCAACTAGATGGCATGACCACCAGCTTCCTGAAGACAAATGACGGTGACGCAGTGACAAGGAAGGATGCTTGATCACACACGCGCACACAAGTGCGTGAGTGGTGCGATGTGAACCGAAGTTGTCCTTCGGTCGGGGTGAGGGGTGGGGTAGCGGGGCGGGTAGGTCACTCAGAGGAAGGCCACAGAGGACCCTCGAGTTTAATGAAGGGCAACCACCCGGAAAAACGGAGGGTCTTCTTCACGTTCTCCTTCTGTGCCCGATGATATACTTTCCGCTACCCCTCCCAATAGTCCTTTAGATGGGTGACGTGGGGCACGCGCCAGATGACGGGTGAGTAAGGGAAGGGTGCACTTGTGGGACGTTGTTGTTGCACTCGGATCACATGCTTGTGTTCCTCAACCTCTTCCACGAAGATCCCCTTTCGTTCCGTCATGTTGGGGGTAATGAAGTCGGCTAGAAGCAAAAACGTCATATCTCAATGTTGCGCTAAGTTAATTAGTATGGTAGTGAATACAAACACTAATACAATTATGTTAATATATTTATACCCGCTTCAGTGGTCGAATGGTCTAAACTCCAAGGTGTTACTCTCGCAATAGACTGGACTGTCAATGATGGAAAGATCGAGGTTCGAATCCTGGTCCGATGGGCTGAGGATGGATTTTCCTGAATTGTTTTCCTCTCTCCCTATACTCAAATGCGAGTACACATCCTTTAAATTCAACCTTCTTAATTCCCAACACTTTAGAGTAATTAGTAGGCCTACTAATGCGTACAACTCGAATGGGTAGTAGGACACAAGGACCTAGAAAGGGGGTCTGGCCCCTCTGGAATTTGTTTAGTCCCCCCCCCCTTAAGGGGGTTCATATATTCATATATACATATAAAAAAAAATAATGTCAATGCTGCTAATATTAAAAATATTATATTCACTTGTGTGTAAGTTTTAAGATAACAATATTATTATATAATTTTATTTTACAAAATGCTTTATTTTTTAACACAACTTTTATCACGTTCTCATATAAAGAGAAAATATTCTAATCGTGAAAAAATTTGGCCTCGAGATTGCGTAAACGAATAATGACATTTAATGTGCCTCTGAATAAAAAACAAATTGATCTGAAAATTCTTTGTGTCCCTCGGTTTATCTATCTGTACCTGGCACTACAACCGAAATGTTTTGATTGATTTGGTTCATACTTGATATTTAGGCATTATTGCGCATTACCTTCAGTCGTTTTATAAAGTTTAATTCTATCCCTTAAAATAAATGTTGTTTATTGATGATGATAATGATTATTATTATTATTATTGGAAAGTTTGATTTATTTCGAAAACGTCTTTAATAATTTTGTTTAAAAGAATATATTAAGTGTATTTGAAATGATAGATAATTCTGAATGCCTATTTTTGGTAGAAAATTCGCTCAGTGATAGTTTACAAATGATTAATTTTGTAAAATTAGAGGTTTCTTGAAAATTACTCTACGATTTTGTTTAAAATATATATCATAAGAGTGTTTTATATTATGAATAGCAAGGGCGTAGATAGGCAGAGTTTGGGGGTTCAAGACCCCTCCTGTAGTTTGATGTACCTCCTGCATGTGGGTTCATATATGTGCATAAAAACTTGTTTAGGCTAAAGGTATAAAACAGTTTTCTAGTCAACTAACCCCTGGAAAAATTAGCTTTCTTCGCAGGCCCTGGTATGTCGTGATACTATGTATAAATATTATATATAATATGTATATTCATAGGTCAGGTCATGTGATTTACTGTTACTTTTGCTAATGCCAATACCTATAAAATAAAATAAATCATAAATCAGGTAATCTATGTTGACCGCAAAAATTAACTAACAAAACCCTACAATACATCTGGTCTCCGAATCCTATTCCTAGATAGGTTAAAACAATATATTTTCCCCTAACCTTGCAATACTCCACGATATATCGATGAGCCTGGGGTATGACTAATGTGTTTGTGCTAAGAAGTAAATTTATACGTCATGGCTATTCGCATTTAACTACAATATTGGAGGCAGGGAGGAGGAATGAGATCAAATGTACCTGCATTTCCATGCAAAGAGAGTGGGAGACTATTTATGAAAGTATTTTCAACACAACTGCCAGGATTCGAAAACCTCGACCTCCCCATCACCGGAAAATCACACTAAACTAGCTTAGTGCTTATTCCGCGTGCCCACTGTTGTGTAAGGTAATACTAATAATAATAATAACTATTTCCTTTATTATAGTTCTGGCCGACAGGCCAGTACTGAAAAGTACACACGTACAATACAAGCTCGCACGTATAATAACAAAATAAAATAAACAATAAGAGCTACATAATGATACATACTGATGAATAACTACACAAATTAGGAGATAATTATTAATAATAAATGATAAAAAATAATATATAAATAATTCCAGAGTAATAATAATAATAACCCCTAAAACTACTTTTTAATTTTTCAATGACAAAGTAATAAGAGTTGATCATCTTTCAGAAATAATTACCGTCCCGAATTGAAACACTCAGAGTTAAGCCAGTTGTGCCCCAAGAGGACATTTTACTTGTCCGGACGTATTAGTCCTCCCAACTGGAGATAAGTCGCCGGACAATGGCCAGCCTTCCGTTCATCCGGGGCGTCTGGAGGAACGTTTCCGTCTTGCACGCTTCGTCCAATTTCGTTCATCATGACATAATCCGACTAATGCCCTTCATAGCCATCCCCCTTTATACTCTTCCTTTTATCATCGTTTTCCCTTCTACGAAAATCATTACAGTAAAGCCTTAGCAATTAATCTTCATGCTGGACCAATTTATTTTCTTTTTGGTAGATAATCCACTGCCATAAAATTGATTTGTTGAGATTTTCTTGGCTCTTCCTCGAGGTTTAGCGGTTATATTGGCCGATCACCAGTCAAGGGGACCAAAGTTCTATTCCGAGTTGTGTTGACGAATATATTATGATAATAGTTGTACTCCAAGGCCTTGCCCTGCGATATATTATATAACTTTAACACCGCGTCTTACTGCCCGTTTGGTTTATACGCACAATATATACTAATTACGTGTATGTTTTAAGGCTGAGAAAGGTTGAATTTAGAGGAAGTGTACCAGCATTTGCGTGGATGGAGAGTGTAAAACTATTTAGGAAATAATACCCCCAGTACACCAGATAAGAATTCAAATCTCGACATTTCTCTCATTGGCAGTCAAGTCCAGTGGGCCTATCCCGGAGATGTTGCGAGTTATCTCACTACGGCGAATCTCGCCATGTTCAACTCGAACCCGTAATTTCATATTCGTAAATGCCATTCCTGAGCTAAAAATCTCGCAATTCGTGTTGAGTCTTATAATTTCGTATTAAGCAAAAAATTCCGAACTTCCAGTGTCAAAAATTGTTATTTTAGATTTACTTTATAGCTGTGTGAATGAACCCTTCCGCCATTTAAACAAAATAATAACAAAATGTATTCGCCATCTTCGTTTTATCTCGGTTTTATTTTTTGTTGGTTAATTTTAGCTCGATAAAGTCTAAATAAAAATGGATTGGAAGAGAATAAGCAAAGAGCAAAAGCAGATTACACTTGATTGTATGTTTATTTGTTTCGCTAAATGAATATATAACAAGCTAGTACTAGTATAACTTATTACATCATGTATGATATATCTTAATAAATTTAATAGGTACCTAAAAAGCCAAAACTAAATAATACACAGCATATAGATGGAATGCCTTTCTATTTGAATAACACCCTTTATTAATCCTGAACAAATTAATAAATTTCTTATCACTCAGCTCAAAAGGGTCTCCACATTCACGAAATATACGTGGCATTCTTTTAAATTCATTTTCGAATTCTTCGAGTTCTCTTATTATCAAATATGGCATCCATGCTTCCACCATTTTACATTTTGTCCAACAACAAATACTTTCGAACTATTTGTTTCGAGAATGACGATTCTGAGAGGTAGAACCGCAGTGAGATCTATCTGAATGAAAAAATCTCAATCCGTAATGACATTTTTCTCAAAAATAGCTAAATAGAATTTTTTTTTAGATTTTGTCACGTGAACGCCTGATCTCGCAATGGAATAAACTTGAAATATTTCGGGAATAGGCACGCAGGAGAAAATGACGCCTTACACTATTCAGTAACCGAAGTGACTCTTTGCTGTCTAATTAGTAAATAACAATACCCCAGATCTAGATATGTTGTTTTAAATATGTCTATGAAGTAAGAGTTGTTTTTCCCCCCTTCGCGCCCTACTACCCGTACGCGCTATCCGCTAAGAGGCTTAGAGATTAGGAAAGTAAAATTGTGGGGAAATGTATCAGGATTTGCGTAGAAGAGTGAGAAACTTTAAAATAATAAACTACCATCAGTACATCTTCGGAATTCGAATCCGACCTCTCCGTTATCGGAAATTCATACTTGACTATGTTAATGCCTTAGCCCGCATGACCTGTTAATGCAAGTAGGCTTATTTTCTAATTAAAATACAAACCTTCGGATAAGGTTGTTCATACTCGGCTACCAAATTTATCCAACTTGTGGAGAGAATATCATACAGCTTGATTCACTGTCCTGTACAGTGGAAGACACCCCAATCCATCTTAGAAGTCAGAGTTCGTTAATAACAGCAAAGTGCCGGTCGGTCAGGTGTTCGATACCAGCTAGGGTTATAGCACTGAAGATAGTTCAGGGTACGCATTGCTGAGTAGGGACATTTGACAAAACGAGTGCCTTTTTTCAAACTCTTTCAATGAGTTCTAAATCTTACATGACATTATACACTAGTAGCTTAATTAATTTATTTCAATAAACCATATTAAACGAACTACACAATTATTTGCCACTACCTATCTATCCCATCAATCCCATCCTGTCACGTTAGGCACACGAGAGAGTGGGTAGCGACATAAAATACATTCACACGTCAGTCATGTGATTTGCACTTTTGATAGATATTTTCAATATATATAAATTAACATTAATAATTCAGTAAATGTTAGGTTGACATTAAAAAATATTGTTTGTAGTTTGTAAAAGGTGATTCAAATGCCCGTTCATACGAAAATAAAGGTGTAGTAAGCCTATCTAGCTGTCAGATAAAGCTCTTAGTATGAAACCGGTACTGTAGCATCATGGATCGTTAACGTGGACACGTGTAAGTTTGTCTCGCCCGTCCTCCCATTAAAGCGAATCGGACTATATTTTGATGAAGGGCCTAGGAAGCCAATGAGCGTCGTTTCGCGAAACGACGGCTAAGGTAATCTCATTAACTACGAGCCATTACGTCAATTAGCGGGCGCGGCGCGACTTGGGGGCTGCGTTGCCGACTTGAATGAGACGCCAGTCATTCATGTCTCCGGGCCAACCACTTGGACGTAATTAACTCTACCAATCAACGGTCTGTTCGCTTCAGTACACTGCCTAGGTGGGGTTGTAATAATCTTAGGGGCAAATTCAAACATTTAATTTGTTTCTAGTGTTAAAAATATATTTGAATTAAATAATCGAAAAAATATTTATAGATAAAGAAATAAGGTCGAAATATTTTATATAATATTAATGATATATATATTTAAAGAATGGTTAACAACATAATCACTTTTGTGGTTTGATGACATTGGGGCCACTTTGTTGGTGAAATACTTGAATATTTAATTTAATTCTTCCTAAAATAGTAAGAGAAGGGGAGAAAGGATACTTTTGCAAACATTGGTTAAGGAGGTAAAAGGGTTCGGGGGACACCGCAACCTTTTTATTTACTTACCTCTTTTAAAAAAAAATTATTCCTATCCCCCTTTGTATTTTGTCACCCTGTTATGATTGTTATTTTGCGTCTCGCAGGGGGTGTGGTCTATTTATATTATATTATATACAGAATAGATCTGGGGCCCAAATTTTAAGTCTCGCCTAGGGTGCATGAAACCCTTGAGACGGCCCTGGGTATGCCCCGATTTTCCTAAGAATGGGCACCTCTGATAGCTAAAAAATTTTCTAGATCTACTTTCACGTGCCATACGTCAAGTAATGTTATCTGCAGCTGTCAATTTTTATAGCTATTATCAAAACCTATAAAATAACAATACTAATTAATTAATTAATTGAAATTGATGACCTGGTGGTCTAGGAGTAAGATGTAAAACTACTGTGCTGAGGGGTGCGGGGTTCGATCCTGGGTCCCAGCACAGATTAATCTAATGACGTGACGTGTATTAATCACAACTTGTGCCAGGCCTCCACCGTGGTTCGAATCCCTCGTTAAACTGTAGGCCCTCCATTTCATCTCACAATCACCCTACCATTACACATTAGCTT
>CABFOV010003692.1:12296-62279 GCA_902141375.1 Timema poppense | reverse complement strand
ATGTCAGAATTCGAGATGAAGGATCTTGGAGGTTTGCACAACTTTCTAGGTATAAAAATTGATCAGAAATCTGATGGTATGTACCTTAGCCAAACAGCCTACTTGAATAAAGTTCTCAAGAAATTTGGTATGGAACAATGCAAACTGGTCAAGACATCGATGGAGACAAAACCACCTGAAATAACTACATCAGAGTGCATAATCCAAAAAAAACCGTACCGTGATCATGTTGGTAGTTTGATGCATGTGATGCTCTACACTCGTCCTGATCTGAACTTCTCAGTGAATTTCTACAGCAAGTAACAAAGCAATGCAACAGAAGCTCACTGGATTGGACTCAAACGAATACTACGATACATTCAAAGAACACTTGAAGTTGGTCTCTTCTTTCCGAAGAATTGTGATGTCACCTTACGGGCCTACGTTGTTGCGGACTGGGCCAATGACAGCAATGATCGTAAATCTACATCTGGGTACTTATTTCAAGTTTATGGTGCCACTGTTGGTTGGACTACACGTAAGCAGACTACAGTTGCCCTTAGCTCGACAGAGTCAGAGTTTGTTTCCCTGTCAACCACCTCATCCAACCTACTCTGGTTGAGAAGACTGATCCAGGACCTTGGGATCACTCTAGAACCCACCAAGGTGTACGAGGACAACCAGTCCTGAATAAGACGTTTGGATAAATGGGAACATCGAATACTAAAGCATATTAATGTCAAATACAACTTTGTTCGTGATTTGTATTTAAGTGGTGTTATTGATGTGATTTATTTGGAGACAAATGAACAATGTGCTGAAATTCTGACAAAGAGTTTGGTTGGAAACAAGTTTGAGTACTTTTGTAATTATATTGGTTTAATCAAATGCTGATTCGCTGGAGTCTATTTGCATGCATTTAAGGGTACATGTAGGACTTTTGCCTAATTTTTGTGGTTGTAGTCGAATTGAGGAGGAGTGTTAAAATATGCAATTCTATGCAGGGATATTCTAGTTTAGGTTGGTACCATCGTTAAATGAGTCGTTCATTTTTCATCTAATCTGTGTACATGTTTATAAACTCGTGTAACAGTTGAGTCATGTTCTGAGTTATAGCATGTACTGTAAATACTAAAACCCGTTAATTTTTCTATAAACTTGTGTACTCTGACACATAGCTCACATTTCTATCCACAAATAAGTTCGATTATTTTCGTATTTTGTAAAACAATTTAAGGTCGTCTTTTTGAAGGTCATTAGGATACGCTGTCTCCAAATCTTCAGCTTGGGTAGCTATAGCCGGGGGAGTCCGTATTATCAGCTGAGTTCAAAAAAGGTAACGAAACATAATAAAAGATCTGCCATTCTTTCAGCCAGGCTACGTGATTCAAACAAGAGCAGAACTAGTGCAAGAATAAATGTCTGCACTTTTAATCGACACTCTGGAGGAACAACAATATAGTCAGCATCTCCTCTGTTATCATGGAATATTCGTTTCTTACGAATTTTTCATATTTTCTTTAATTATGGTTTTAGTGGCCATAATATCACAATGCTCCAATGTTACATCCTGCAGGACTGTATCAATGTACTTACGAAGACCTTGAAGACTACGTGGAATTGTTATGAAGCACTGTTCTTTCAATAATGCCCACGAAAATGCATCACCCACTGACAGGTAAAGACTTCGTGCAGGATATGGAAATTCTCTTTGTCTATAAATCAACCTACCGGGAAACACATGTTGTAGTAGGTGTCTATTTTCACGACCAATATTGGCGGTAGCTCCATTTTGTTGAAAGACTTGTTTGTCCATGTCAAAATTGTTTAGATCCCAAAATATTGCCAAATCCTCGTAGAAATATACAATAACCTTCGTTTCAGTACGCCTGTGCTGTGACAATGGTCCTGTTGCAATATCCCTCTTCAATTAAATATTGACCAATGATGCCGTGGCTGGACACAGCATATCATACTGTTATTTTTTTCACGATGTCATTACATTCTGTGCACATTCATCCGGCAAGTCCACTGAGTATCAAAATACAGTCGTCAGAACACAACAAATTTTGGAGATGATCAGGATATTCATAAACATTGGCGCAGTAACACAAGCGTGCTAGGAAATCTCCTGCTTTCAGTTCATGTAATACCTGCATACGTTATTAGTGCGCTCCAATATCCACACTCATGCGTTGAACACTAGAATTCACTAGAGTTATCTCTGTATCCAAAGTTCACTTTTCTTTGAAGAATAAAGGCTTTTTGCAGCCAGTATTTTCATTGGTTCTTGTGGTGCTCGGCCTTAAAAGGCATCTGATCTTTAAGATTATCAACTGAACTTGTCCTACCTGTCCTCTTATTTGGTGGTGATAGCTAAAGAAATTTCTCTTCAAAACCATTCATACTGATTTGCAGTGATGATATACTGTGTCTTCCAGCACCATAGCTGTTAAAATAATGTTCAACAACCCAGGAACGTTCTTTTATGACTACTGTATAGCTGCATCTGTAGAGATATAAAATTATTTTACTTATCTTTTTTTGAGTGGGAGAGGTGGAACAACCTATGTAATACTTTACTCTTTTCAAGTAATAAGAGTTTTAGTCACAAGAGTTGTTTTAGCCCAAACACTCAAAGAAACCGTTAGATCTGTCCTCTCATAATCAAGTTCAGACGACAAATTTGAATGTAACGCTTTGGTCTTTTGGAAGGGGTGTGTTTTAGTCCATCCAGTATGGCATGGATATCACTATTGATAACAATATGCTTCAATCCTATAAGTTGCGAAATAATTGGGCCAATCTGGAAACATAATTGTGCAACAATTCAGAAGAATCCCTTCATTTGAATTTCTAAAAAGCTTTAAAGTATTGTGTTTTCTATCTTTGTATTCCTTTACAACAAAAATAAAATATGTATAATTTCTGATAAATTTAAAGTTATTAATGATTATGTAATGATAGTTGTTGATGATGATATAATAATAGTTAATAATGACGATAAACAAATCAATATGGCTAATTAACATTTTGCTAGGAAAGTGAAAAAAACAAAAAATTATCTAAATAGTGTGCAAGTGCACTTTATAAGGTTCGCCAACCTTGATTTAAATTTTTTGTAAACTAAGCATGTTGAAAATTTGTAAGAAAAAATAGGTTTTTTTTTAAATTTTAAATATGCAATCGTATTTCTGTTATCACCAAAATACGATAAAGGAAAATATAAAATATATAATTCACATAAACATGCTCAAAACATTAATCGATAAAGTGTGCGTTAATACGAGTACCTAGGAATAAAATCAATTATATCCTATTTATACTCAATTTTTGACAGTTCATGATTGGTGTAGAATTTTACTGCCGCATTTGGATTTTTCCATTTTTTTAAAGTAAAATTTTACATGGAAAGCGATCATTTGAACAGATTGGAAGGTAGTTTTTATTAAATATATTTTTTTAAACTAATGATTCACTCTAGCATAGGGAATTTATATTGCATTAACCCCCCATAATTAACTTTTTCCAATTACAGCCACATATTTAATTTTCACCTTGGCTACGACATAAAATACAACCTTTTTTTTAAATATATGAGAGAATCTTTCATAATAAAAACGTAAAATAATGAACGAAGAATTGACTAAAAGGTTGCGTAGGCATCCTTATTCAAAACTATTGAGCATGGAATGTATTATTTGTCTATCTACTTAATTGGTTTTGCTGAAACTATTTATCTATCTACTTAATTTGTTTTGATGAAACTATTTATCTATCTATTTAGTGTAAGGTGTTAAACTTATTATTTATGTGTTATCTATATTGCTAAATGACGTTATTATCTCTAAAGACATGAAGTTTTATTAAGTTGGCGAAAGTTTCAAAACAAAGCCAAAATCCCACAAAAATCAAAGTGACGCTTTCACTTGGTGTTTAGCGTCCTGTCGGTATGTTTCAAATCTTACAAAAGCAAGCCTTAAATAATACTTTGTTGAAAGTAATAATAAATTGTGAATATTTTACTTGTTTGAAGTGTCACAGGAAAGGCTTTCTGTTGTAGTTGTCCAAATTTATTGTTTTGACACTGAACATTAACTGAAATAAGACTTTACGAAAATAAGTTAGGCTATTACATTTTTCACCATGGGCAAGACAACCCGTAGCCAACGTTCACGTTCAAGTTCTCCCGATTCTTCACAAGTCAACAAAAAACGTGAAAGTAGCAGCGAAGAAGAATCTAAACCACTGAAAAAGAAATTGTGTGTTGAGCCAGTTGAAGAAAAGAAAACCAAACTTGCCACTCATGATGATTCTGAAGACTCCACAGAGAGCGTTAATCGCGAAACCCATAAGAAACACAAAAAGTCCAAAAAGAAGAAGAACAAGAAAGACAAGAAACACAAGAAAAAGTCCAAGAAAGAAAAAAAAGACGGCTCAGAGTCCAGCGCCACAAAAGGTAAGCATACAGCATTTTAGGGAAAAAAGGGTAAAATTAGGAATATTTTCAAACTTTTAAAGTCAGATAGATTTGGGCCTAGAGCTTACATGTATGTCTTTAACATGTCACATTCTTATCTGCTTCACATAATGGTAAAAGCACACATACTGTCACATTAAGAAAAAAGATTTATAGCAAACACTTCTGGTTAGAGAAAGCACTATCTTTTGAGAAACTATATTTTTGGGTGGAAAACTTACCTTTCGGTGACATTGATTATATAAGACACAAAAACTTATGTTGACTGGTTTATTAAATAATTTATTTCGAATACGATTAGAATGTTTCATCAGATTAATGATATATATATATATCTTCTTAAACTCACGTTATTAATTAGATTTAGGGAGAAAAAAATACTATTAAACTATTTTGATTTTATAATTAATTAATTAATTTTATAGATTATTAAAATGTTTAATTCATATTCACGGCCTCTTGGTTACAATGTCTTGCCACAAGATACACCCATGACAACTGTATATGGAAATAACTAGTCTAAATATATTACTGAAATCTACCCAAGTTTTTATTGAGATTGAATTTTAATAGACTTTGAATGTTACGTTAAACTTGGGTGATACATTTTTTTCATTTTAAACACATATGAGTTTGCTACGGAAGAAAGCAAGAAGTTCAAGGCGTGGCTGCTGTGGAATTTGGCGTCTCTCTCTACCCTGTGAAATAGACGTCGATCAAATATTTTATAACTTAGTCTTAGTATATAACTTAAATGTTTGATTTTTTCTTCTTTTTTTGTCTAATATTAATTGTAACAGTGTTTAGTAATAATAGTAACTTTTACTTTCTCTCGAGTTTTTGAAATTAGATAACAAAATATAAAATTAAGAGTTTTTTTTACTTAAGGGCAAAAAGAGAAAAAAATTATTTTTCTCAAAATCTTTTTTAACGATTTTGATAAAATTTTCTATTCAGGTATTGATGGTGGCTTATACACATGCAGCATTTCCACTTTTGATCACATCTCTTCAATTATTTGAAATATTAAATAGATCATTTTAAAATTCTAATACCAATAAAAATAAAGATAAACTTTTCAATTTAAATATACTTTAAAACTAGAAGTTTCTGAGATACAAGAATTTTTTTTTGTTGAGGTCTTTGAAAATGTGAAATTTATTGTTATTCTTTTTGGTGGACAAAGATGTTCCACTTTTCTCAATGTTTCTGTAACTTTATATTATTTCATTTTTGCTCTGGTGAAGAGAATTTGCAACAATGTATACTATTTTGTTTCACGAATGTTATGAGTTTTTAGTAAATGTCTCTACATTAGGTATTTTAAGATAATAGAGAAAGTGGAGAAAGTATGTGGGGTGTGGTGTTCTGTACCACTTAGCTATTCTTTTACCTTTTTTAAAAAAAAAGTGTAAAAGTTCTTGACCCACGCTTCCGAACAACGTTCATAGGAAATAATAATAAACATAAAGTGTCCTGGATTAGAAAATATTAAAACTTTTAAAAAAAATATATTATTGGTTTTTGGATGATAGGCCTACTTGATTGGTGACTAATAAAATATCTCAACCACATTTCAGCTGTTTCATTAGTTAGTCCTCGAGTCTATTTGTTTCTGAGTATATGATTAAAAACAAAATAATATAGGTATAATAGCTATATTAGTCTAGTTTCTGTTTGGTGACCTGGTGGTCTAGGGGTAAGGTGTCAGACTTCGGTATTGGGGGGTCCGGGGTTCAATCCTCGGTACCGGTACGGATTTATCTGATTTCCAAACCCTTCCTTCACCTCTGACAAGACATGTATTAATCACAGCTTCTGAATGTGGGGAATGCCAGGATCCCACGTTAAACTGTGGGTCACCCGCCTCGGTGGCGTAGTTGGCTAACGCGCTTGTCGTGCTGAGCTCGACTGCTGAGGACGGGGAGATCGAGGTTTGAATCTCGGTCGGGTGAACTGGGGGTGGTTTTTCCTAAATTGTTTTCCACTCTCCCTCCACGCAAATGCGGGTTCACTTCCTCTAATATAACCTTCCCAATTCCTAATCCATTAGAGTAATTAGTACTTAAAGCGTATAACCCGAACGGGTAGTAAGACGCGGTGCTAAATATTATTATAAACTGTGGGTCCTCCATTTCATCTCGCAATCACCCTATCATTACATATTAGTGTAAGTGCGTACAACCCGAACAGGTAGTAAGAATTAGTGATGATAATAATAATAAGTTAGTCATCTTGAACATTTCACATCTAACAGTTAAAATTATTTAAACATGAATTGAAAATTATTTTTTGTAACTTAGAAAAATATTTTTTTCCCTATAATTTTAAATATTTCTCTGCTCCAATACCAGAACTTTTTTTATGCTCCAATTCTTTTTTATAATTCTCAAATGGAGGCATTCAAAAGAAGAAAATGGTTTGACTTTTGTGCTGAAAAGTTGCTTGTTAAGGTCCACCATCTTTGACTGCATGATAGCTTTCTACCCACCATTTTATTTTCTTTGTAAAAATCTAGTTTTTCTTATCTTTTCTTATCTTGTCTTACTTCCCATTTGGGTTGCACACTTTTATATTAATTACGCTGATATATTAGGGACGAGTAAAGTTGAATTAAAGGAAGTATACCTGCATTTGTATGGAGGGAAAGTGGAAAACCATTAATCTGAAACCACCATTAGTACACCCGGTAGGCATTAAAAGCACTTCTCTCTCCATTATCGGCAGTCCAGTCCGTTGTGAGTGACACCTTAGACCATTTGACCACTGAAGCGAGTTTGAGATCTGGACAAATATTACATGAAATGTGAAGTCATAAGACTATATATGGTCTAGATCAGGGATTCTTAACCTTCTTACGATTATAGACCCCTAATGGATCGTCCAATATGTCCTCGCACGACCTTTACAGACCGCATTCCTGAGATGACTCACCAGGGTGTCTACCATTCGGGAAAATCAGGGAAAACGGGAATTAGCCGGGAATTAGAAATGAACGGGAATACGTCGGGAATTTGGTAAATTATAACAAAAATTCGGGAAAAAGTTGTTTTACTCAAAATATGAAATATAATAATCATTAAATCAGTAAATAATGTTATTCAAACTGTAGTTTTTGTTTGTTTGTAGCTTTGTAATATATTTTATAATTCCTAGTAAACAATGTTAATACAAATTTCAAAATAATGTTTATTTAAATTTTAAAACTTATTATTAAAAAAAAGATTAGTAGAAAAATGAGGTGGTAGGGGGGACGTTAGAAGGTTGTGACATACTTTTTAGGCAGGAATTTCAGGAAATGATCAGGGGAAATCAGGGAAAAAGTCGGTAATTTCATTGGTTAAGTTGAGTAGACGCCGTGCTCACAGACTGGACTGCAAATGATGGGGACACAAGGCTCGAATCAGGATGGTCTTTTCTAAATTGCTTTCCACACAAATGTGGATACACTTACTCTAAGTTCACCCTTCCTCATCCCTGACACGTAAGGTTAATTACCAGATGATATGTGTAGGCCTATCAGTGGACTAGTATTTATTTGTCGAAAGCGAGCCAAGAAGTATACGTCTAGTGGAATGCGACTGCTATGTTCTGGGGGTGAGAAGTGAGGTGAGCGATGTAAAGTGTTCTCCCCACGACTTATTAAATGGGCTCATTTTTTGACCGCTCAGCTGGAACGTAATAATAGTTGGATGTATTCACACTGCCCTTACCCGGCGGTTAAAGTTTTCTGGGGACAGCACTGACAATGCGGTTCACTATAGGAAGCAGTTGTGTAAATCTTAAGTTGGTTTTGTGGGTACCAAGTACCAAAACCTTCCACAGGCCTGGTCAATTTGGGAGGCAAACCAAATTTCATATGGTTCAGCAACCTGAGGCTTCTGTTGATCCAGAAAGCGGTGGTTCACACGCAGACTACAAACCATTTTCCCGCGCATGGAAAATTATATTTTACAGCAGCCAAAACCAGATCATAATTGGCACCTAGGTGTTTATTCATTTGCAAATTTTTTGACATTTAGAATACTGTTTTCCTGGCAATAACTGCACTAATTTAATAAACCTTGTCCAGCATACTTTTTTTTTACTTTCTCATATAAAGAGAAAGTATTATAATGATGAAAAAATTGATCTCAAAATTATGAGGAATATTTACAATTCTGTCTGTTAGTTTTTCCCTGGCCACAGTTTCATGGATTTTGTTCAAACTTATTATTATTATTATTAGCACCGCGTCTTACTACCCGTTCGGGTTATACATACTTGCACTAATGTTTAATATTAGGGTGATTGTGAGATGAAATGGAGGACTTACAGTTTAACGTGGAATCCGAACCACGGTGGAGGCCTGGCATTCCCGAATGGGTAGTAAGACGTGGTGCTAATAATAATAATAACACTACAAACTAATGTGAACTTATTAAATAATTACAAGAGTGACAAAATTGTCCTTCTGTAATGTTACATGTACTAGTTTTAATTTTGAAGGAAAAAAACCAATAAAGAATTAATTTTAACATATTTTTATAAACTACATACATCATCAACTATCCACAACAAATACCAACCTACTGCAATATAAAGTGGAGGGGAATCATCATATTAAGTTTTCACAAGATTTGATCACGTCTTTATTTTGTCCTTTCGTAGCAAAAGATTGCTTTTTTAGTTATTTATAATACAATGCAAAAAAATTGGCCCTCAAGCTGAGAAAAAGTATCACCTATCTTCTCTATGCTGAGTCTGTTTTTTGATTTCTGAATTGGATAGTTGCTTTAATAACCAAATAAACAGCTAAAAATTGTCCTTCCGTAACCCTCCCATTACTGTGGCTTTACCTCACTGGTGTATGGTGATTTAAATGTTCAATATGATCTCACTGAAATCTTGACTTAGAGCACTCTATCCAACAGCCTATATCTTTAGGATGATAATATAATTACATCCAGTTGCGGTATTAATAAAATAATATTTGTAATATATATGGTGGCTGGGAAAGCTGAAGCATTCTAGGTGGGGGGTGGGGGGGGGGGAGCCTCATTCCTTAAATATGTATAAAAACACGGCTTCTAACACTTATTACATGTATTAACACTTTAAGGCATTTCTTGAAATCTTATACGGCTGGAAATTGGTATTTAGCTGCAAAATACTGTTAAAACATTTAAAAAACAAGTTTTTTAATTATTATTTTGGAAGGGCGGGGGGACTGAGGCAGATAACTGGGGGCCCCACAAACGAAGCTCACCCAGGGCTCCATGTCTTTTGAGGACAACCCTGATCGACATACCATTTCTTAGTCGGGTTAATTTTTTTTATTGGTTAAAATAGATATAACTTTTTTTAATTTATTTATGTATTATGTATATAGATTCACCATATTAATTTGTTAAGGTAAGTTTAGTCATAAAATGTTGATATTTTGGAAGTAGAGAAATAAAATAAAAAATCATATAATATAGACAAGGACCTACTATCCTTAGGATGGTTTTTGGCATGAGGTTTATCATCACTTTGGTTTTCTCTTCCTTTCTCAACCATACAAGGACATTTCCTCTTAACTGTCTTCCTCATCCCTACACCTTGGAATTATCTGTCTATAATCCTTGCGTAAAATGAACTATAAACATCATTTTTTGACCCACTCAGCATAAGACTTGCTGTTCAAAACCAATGCACAAACATTGTCTCAATTATTGTGAATGTGGTTGGTCAAATGGATAGCTAGGAAAAGAAAAGAGTTTACTAGTACACTGCTGTCCACCTCAAGCGTCTTCATTAAGCAGAATAAAGCCCACTAGCCACCACTGAAAACCTGTAGGAATATTTTATAATATTATAAAATCAAAGACAGGTCTAGTCTAGTCCAGGCGTAACAAATTGGCTGACCTTTTGACAAACCAACTTAAAATACAGTCAGACTATTTTTAGAAACCTAATAGTAATACATTATGTGAATAAATTTAAAAGCGCTACTATATAGTGTCAGTGAGTAACAGAGATTTAGAAAGAGTGGGCAAGATAGAGGTGGAACGAGGTTAACACAGACTATTTGCTCTATTGACTCGCCCTCCTGTCCTGAAAAATCAGCTGACAGCATTAGTGCGGCGATTTTACTGTAGCACATGTGTCGAGACAATCCTGGAGACGCAAAGCTCACTATTATGCTACCTTTGTGAAAATTTTAAGCTAAACAGGTGTAATTGAAGTGATTGCAATTCAAATTGGAAGCCCTTATTAAAAAAAAAGAGGACAAGGCATGCTAGAAATAAAGGAACTATGCCGTTTGGAAATTTGTAATAATTAGCGGAAATCTAGTATACTTTAGGTACATTGTTGGCACAATCTTTCTCTGGGTTTGAGTATTACCGCTACTAGCAGTCTGTCAACCCCTCCTAGAGCAATCACTAATACATTCACAATCTTTTCTATCGCAATGTTGATTAGCAGTTATAAACTCTTATTGTAAACTGTGTTTTGAGCGCAACAATAGAGTTTCTACTCCAAGAAGTGCTATGTTGCAAAGTATTCAAAATGAATGGTGTTGGAATGTAATCATTAGGATTTGATTGACTACTCTGGAATTTTCTGGTGATCTTGTCACAATAGATTAGAGGAGAGTGTGCGAGTGAGAGAAAAAGAATTTTGGAAGGACAGGGGGAGAGGAAACATTTAATTAAACAGACACAAGTTGGAAACCGTTCTTGATGATGTTGATGATAACTTTTGAGAAATAAAATAATTCTATTTGTTAAAATAAAGACTCCCAAAATGTTTCCGACATAAAATCTATCTATCTATGTCATTTATGGTCAATATAAGAACATATAATTTGTTTGAAGGCATTGGTGGGATTACATCTGAAAAATAGGCACATTCTTAGGACTATTTCTTCAAATGGGACTGTAGAACAAGTGAATAAAAGGAATGTTGCATCTGCTTTGTTGTGCTGGCCCATTAATACTAGCACAGGGACTACATTTTCTCCTCTTAATGCTACGCTGATAGTTTGTGTGTTGTGTGTTCTGTGAGAGATGTGTGTTGAATGTGCACCGTGCACAATATTGGTATGTGTGTATGTTTATAAAAGAGCTGTATGTATGTATATATGTTGTGCAACATTTGTTAAATGTCAGCCGAATGTTGTGTATGTGTATTTTTGGTTTTTAAGTGTGTGTCTGGATGTACTGTATGTGTTGTGACATTGTACACTCCGTTTACACGGTAAGGTAGCAAGATTACCTTGCATGGTTCCACTATGGTATAGCCTATAATTTAGGGCCATAGTGTAACTCGTCAAGGTAAGACTGTCTTCTTTCAAGATGAATTGAGTGTAGGCTGTATGCTCTGTAAGGTGTTTGTGTGTGTTGTGTATATGTTGTATGAGTGTTGTAGGCTGTGTCGTGTGTTGTAGATGCGGGTAGCTCAGAGGATCGACTCTTGTTGGATAGAGCCAAGTCTATGGCTCCTATGACAAAGGAGGAATGGGATAAAAGGCAGAATGTGGTGCGAAGAGTTGTGGATGAGGAGACAGGCCGCTCCAGGTAACATTTCCTCTTCGCTCACTTTGAAACACATTTTTTTCATACTACGTATCTTCAAATTTTCAGAAAAATCATGCCAAAAGTTAAGGTTTTTTTTAAATCCTGTGTGCGACACATTCACTTATCTTTGAAAAGTACAAAACAGCATTATACAAGAAGAAAAACTTATTGGTTTATAATAGGTTTTTTTTATCACAAGGCCAGCACACATCTTTTTAATATCTATTGCTCTTGGCAACAACATAATATGTTCATGCCACTTTGAAATTGTCAACATTTGATTTGCATTTAATGAAAATACAATAAATTTCCAATTAAGTTCAAATACACCACACACTAGTTATTAAATATCAAACATAGGTATTTAATTGTGGCAAAAAAACAATGGAGATCCACATAGCTTCACACTTGAGAAGACTTATTGTTCAATATAATAACTGTTATTTCTAAGCCAAAGCGGAATGGATTATCAAGTGTTGATTTGTGAACTTGGTTTGGTCACCTCTCGGACACAGTCGAGGAAACAACAGATACATACACAGCCTTACTGGAGTTTCGCTATTCTTATTGAGCAAGGTTGAGTTCATTCCAAGAGAAATATTTTAAAACGACTCACTTTCACCGTATTTGTTGTAAAGTATACAAGCTGGAGAGTAAGACTAGATTCTGAGAAAGTGGTGGTCCAAACACAATATTTCACGAACCAGTAATCCCACCCCCTAACATATTTAAATATTGTTAACAACTAGACAATTTACAGACATTCACTTTCTTTATAATTTGCAGTCTGATTAAACAAGTTTTGTGGTTTGGTTTATTGGAAGTGGGTGGGGCCTGCTACCTGAACCTAGCTTTGTCAAAGCTGGGGATTTACACTAAAAGGCGATTTTTTGTCTTTTCTCTAGTAAAATCATCTTTAAACTGAATTGTTTTAAAAATACTCGCTTGATAGTGATGTTGTCACTTCCACCTTATTAAACCCTATCCCTATAATGGGCTAGTTCTATCCAGTCCACCTTATTAAACCCTATCCCTATAATAGGCTAGTTATATCCAGTCCACCTCATTAAACCCTATCTCTTTCAGGTCTATTTTATAGAAAAAGGTATCAACCTTGACTGCTAAGGAAGGGTTATCACTATTTAATTACGGTTAAAATATATTATTAATGAATAAAATATTCTAAAGTTCAAAATGGTATTGCCTAGATGCTACTTCTATAAGCGAGAAATCTTACATCACACTCTTCTAAGATTGTACTACATAACTAAATCTAAGTCCAGTAAGGAGGTTAGTTAAACCTAGAATCTAAAGTTCAAAGCTGTGTTTGAACATAAAACCTTTTATATGAGAAAAATATATAACAACACTTACCCTACAACATGAAATAATTCACAAGTGATTGCATGAGAAACAACAAATCCAAAATACCTTTTTTTTACTTAGGGACCCATTTTACTGCCTTTTAACTGGGAAATTAGCTAGCCTGCAATATTTGCTCGAGCCAGATATCATATTGAATTGTGATTTTTGGTATTCATTTGACAACAGCAAAATTAGTAAAGTTTAAAAAAAAATTTTTTTTCAATTTTTCTTATAATTTTTAAAATACGATTAAAATTTTTCACAGGGCTGTGGAGTCCGATTTCAGTTTTTGTTGGTAAAAATTTTTCGGCTCAGACTTCAAAATAAACACTTTAAATATTATAACAATATTTTTATACTTTTTTATTATTTAGGACCAAAATTTGTAATTTGGATTGACAAATTCATTTATACATAACTTCAGAATATTGAAGAAGCTTCCCTTGAAGTTGTCTGTATCAGAGCATTTTACCCAAGTAAATTTGTTATTACTAATTAACATACTTTAGCCATTCTTTAAGGAGTCTGACAATTGAAAAATAGAGAAGTCAAAGTCGAAAGCTTCATTCCCGGGTTTACTTCTTCTCTATCCAACCTTCCCAAATCCTAACCCATTAGCTTAATTATTACTTAAGCGTATAACCTAAACGGTTAGTAGGACGCGTTGCTAAGTATTATTATTATTATTACAGTTATTAACATGGTACTGACGGCTTTGCTTCCCCTCTGAGGGAAATTTTTCAATCGATTTTTATTGCTTGGAACAAATTTGTCGACTCGAGCTGGGTTTGGACCCGCGGACATCAGGTCCTGAGAAAAGCACTTTACCCCAAGATCACCGAGGTTGACAAGCATTAATAAAATCTTGCTTGAGGCACTCTAACTTATTATTGCAATTTGATAAAGTTAATATTTCTTATTTACCCTTAAACATGGCCTCATGTTTTTCTGTACAATATTTAAATACATACCTAATCACGCTATTCCCTTACAGGGTAGACAAGAAACTGATTATAGCTCAAAAAACAACTTCATACTTAAATCCATCCTCACTAACTTTCTCCACACTTCCCCATCCTTGAATACTTTCTTAGCTTCAACAACATCCATACACCAAGTCATACATGCTCTCTTATTCTTAAAACTGTTAATTTTTCTCTTTTTCAAATATTAATCTACAACATTTAGCCACATCTTACATGGCCTACCTATTCCTTTTGATCCACACACTTTACCTTCATATATTTGTTTCGTCACGATCCATACTCATCCTCTCAATACGCCCAAACCACCATAAGACACTTCTTTCACATTGACATATTGTATTCCCTTTCAAACCACACTCCTTTAGCACCCATTCATTACTGACTGTCCATTCGGATTTTTCCACTTTCATTTCTTATATATCTCATTCCAACCACATTCACCTTGCTCTTGTGTTTCTCCTGACAAACTCTACACTTCACATCCATACAACAACATTGGCATTAACACACTTTCATATACTGTCATTTTTGCCTCTTTTGATACTATTTAATCCTTTGCAATAATCCACATACATCCATTTACTCTCCGGGATGCATTCACCCATCTCTCGATTTCACTATCCATCCTTACATTTTTACAGAACATTCTGCCTAGATACACAAAGTCATTCACTTGTTCTATCATTTTTCCATTTATACTTAGTTGACTATTTCATGATCAGTCCTGTTCAAAAATCAATACCTTGGTTTTAGAGACATTTATACAAAGATACATTCTTCTTCTCGCCACACTCAAACGATTTAATGCAATCTGCTAGTCATGTTCATTCTCAGCTATTAATACTGCATCATCTGCATATAACAGCACTATCAACATTCACATTGTCCATTTGTACACCAACCACGTCCCCACAAACACTCCTCATACACTTATCCATGAAAACACCTTTTATAACACCCTGTTCAATGTCAAACCATTCGCTCAAAGCTCTATCCACCCTAACACATGCTTTACTTCAGTCATATATCACCATAATTGCATTTACTAACCATGCTTATTTGTTCAAGGTAACATATCTGTGAAAAGTAAGAACAACTAATAATAGTTATAATATTTGTTTTAAAATTAATACTCAATTGTTGTATAATTTGAGAAAATTAATCAAAATAATTTGAGTATCCAGTGACATGGAAAACAGGGAAAGGTCAGGAAATGTATTCAAATTTTTGGAATTTTTACATATACGTTTAAAAAAAGTTACTCTTATTTACAATAGTAATAAGTAACATTTTCAGTTAATAAACACCACACAGTTTGTTTTTTTTTACCTCATTTATCACAATTGATATAATCTCATTTATTGGGGTCAAAATGTGATTTTCATGTCGTCTTTCCACCCTTCTGCCGCTCATCTTCAGCCAAAGAATTATTGTTATGTGCATGCGCGAGATTTCGCTTAGGTTGTAGAAAGAGGAAACAACAACATAATTTGTCTTGCAACAATTTTCAACTTTATGGGTGTAAGGTGATTTTTTAATGGCTCACTATGATCTCACTGATATCTACTGGATTAAGTTTTGTTCTTAATAAAATCTTGTTTGTAATATATATTTAGGGTGACCTGGTGGTTTAGGGGTAAGGTGTCAGACTTCTGTGTTGGGGGTCCAGGGTTCAATCCTTGGTCCCGGCACAGATTTATCTGATTGCCAAACCCTTCCTTCACCTCTGACAAGACGTGTATTAATCACAACTTGTGAATGTGGGGAATGCCAGGGCTCTATCGTGGTTTGGATCCCACGTTAAACTGTAGGTCCTCCATTTCATCTCGCAATCACCCTACCATTACCCATTAGCATAAGTGTGTATAACCCAACCGGGTAGTAAGATGCGGTGCTAATAATAATAATATTAATGTAAATTAGTGGCTGGAAAAACTGGAGAGGTCATAGAATTTTAAAATATATATTTTTTACTGGAATTTTCAAAAACCTGGTCATGACTAATCATATAAGTGAAATATATAATGGCCATCTAAATTGTTTTCACTTAGTGTAATTTCTTTCAGGTTAATTAAGGGTGACGGAGAAGTTCTGGAAGAAATTGTGAGTAAGAAACAACATCGAGAAATCAATCGTCTTGCCACTAAAGGAGATGGAAAATTCTTTCAGAAAACTATAACGTCAAGCAAGAAATAAACTTTTGTTAGTTATTGAATGTGTGAGGTATTATTATGTGCAAGTACATCTTTTAAAGTACCCTGTGCATTTTCACTAAATGAATGATCCAACAATACACATAGTTTCCCCCTTGAAAACCTAATATGTATCTCTTTGTTCATTTTAAAATACCTTTTCTAGACTTTTATTTGCCAGTTAAGTAAGTTTCAGAATATATTACTCCAAATTTGAAATGAAATCTTTTTTTTCCTAATTTTTTTTACCTTTGTGACTTTTAATTAAATTGACATTGAATAAATATAGAATCTCAACAGTGTTTAGGGAGGCAATTTTTTATTGTAATTTTTCAAGACTTATGCTTATTCAGATTTTAATTTTTGATGCAGTGTCTTAATTATTTTGTTCTTTGCTAACTTTTTAAACATTAACCATTTACATGAATATGCCTACCTTATTTGTAACTTCTAAAGAATAATATGTTGATATTTGAGGTGTTTTATTCCTCAGACATTGTTGAATCTCATCTGAATGTTTCAAGAGAGAGGCATATTGTTCATTTTTCATAAGATTTATTTTTGTCTAGTTTTCAGTTTGATAATACTATTTCTCTACTAGTTGGGTTTTTAATAACTTGGTAAATAGTTATGACCTACATTATATACAACACATATATAAACACTTTTTATTTGTAGTATCTTATTCCACATTGTTGACTCACTATAGAGTTTGTACTGCATTTCTTTCAAGTTTAGTGTTCATGTAGCTGTTATTTTGTTATTGCTAGTTTAGAATGGGTTATTCTCTACTAGTTTTGTAAATAATATCAAAATAAAGGTTTAAAACATGTTTAGGTAGGTATATGTTAAGGGTGCCACTGAAAGAGAAATATCATCACACTTCAACCACTAAAATGATCATCTTAAAATTTTCTGTTGTTACCTTTAATTTTTTTTTTTTTTGTCCAAGCAAGGTTTCTGATAGTTTGCTTTTATACCAGAACTTCAAATATTGTGCGTGAAACACCACTGAAAAGAAGTTAATTTCACCTTCAAATAAATCATTTTTATAAAACTTTAAAAGAAAGTCTAATCTAGTATGGAAATATTGATACCTTTCACCTCCATTTTAGTGGAAACCATATTTTAAAATAACGTGTGAAACACGTCTGTTGGTGGTCCCCTTACATTAAATACATGTTTATTTCTAAGTATTTTTTCTCATACATTGTTACTTGCCATCAGAGTTTAAGGGAATGGTAGGGGGGGTGGGGGTATGGAAGTAGCATGTTTCATTTTGCAAGTTGATATAAGCTTACCATGGGAACTTATATGGTCTCATAATTATGTTTTTTATTTGCTATCTTCATAACAATTATTCATCTACACTTATGCCAAATTATAAATAATGCACAAGCTTTTATTAAAAGTATCAAATTTCTCAGAAATTGTTAAATTTCATTAGAGGGCTTGGAGAAAAATGAGTTCAGTTTATTTCTTACATTATTTATGTTTATCTAGTTGTTCATTTGTTAATGTTGTTTTCAATTTAGTTTGTTCTTTGGCTAGTTGCTAAATCTGTACTATAAAATTTACATAACCTAATAATAAACAATATCCAGGCTGAATAAAGTGAAAAATGAAAACCTGGAAACAAGTAATTAGAAAATGAACTTTATTTTATACCAAATGGCTAATACGAATAATATGATAACAAAATTAATTACATATAAGTAATGTATATTAAAGTTACCTTAATCATTTATACATTGCTCCAAACATTTTTTTCAGAATTTTCTGGATAAAACCATTCATTATTGTTTCTTTTGTGGTACTAAGCAAATTATTGATGGGACTTCCCCCCCCCCCCTCGATCCACCCCCACCCCCCAGCCCTGGCATCCTTGGCTTTGTAAATTTTTACCATATAAAGCTATACAACATGCATAAAGTAAACCATTAGTCATCATTATTTACCAATTTCAAGATGATGAATGCTTATATAGTTATAGTTTTGCCAATCTTATTTTTAATGTGTTTGCTATTTTCTACCTTGGGAAATATTTACCAGCTACAAGTATACAGTATTGTATCCATTAATATAAGTTTTTTGGTTTAGCTGTTTAATTTCATGCAAGCTTGTTGCTTTTATAGTTAATATTTCTTAATTTTTTAAATTGAAAAATGACACCTGGACACAGGAATCGAACCCGAGAACTTTAACTTAGTACGCCAATACTCTACCACTGAGCTATCTAGGACTCGTCCTGCGACCAAGGTCATTTTCCGAATATTATATTTAGATGCGGCTACAACCATAACTAACACATTTAATCGGTTAGCTATTTAAACCATCATGATATGCACATTGTACATTTGTCACAGTATCATTGGTAGCATAAAGCTCTTTCAAGTCGAAGGAGGCTGCGTTATCTGATAGCTCCTTATCTTAATTGATCACACACATATAATTTTAAATAGTTATGCACGTCCATCACAGACTCTGCCTTAAAATATAATTGAAGAATGGGAAGACTTCTGGAGAGCTCAGTGGTTAGAGCATTGGCATACTAAGTCAAAGGTCCTGGCTTCAATCCCTGTGTCTAGGTGTCAATTTTCAATTTAAAATAAATGATATTTAGATGTAGCTAACCGTAACTAACAAATATAATAGCTTAGCTATTTAAACCATTAGTTTTTAATCATTTTTACTCCATACCAGCTGATACATATTTATCATCTACTTGTATACAACATATGTTATCATATACATAATTTTATTTGAATTATTCAATTTCTCAGAATTTGAAATCTCATGAATGCTTATAGAGAAAAGTTCATTTTCCATTTACTGTAAATGAGTGTTTATTTAGTTTTTGCTTCACTAATTTGGTTTTTCATGTAATTTAGTCTATTCTCTATCAGTAAAATTAATATTAACTTTTTGGGTATAATATTCTTATCTACAGATTTTTAATTAATGCAGGGTTTTCTCAGCTATTGGTGATTATTATCAAAGTTTTTCATGGGTAAAATGTTACATCTTACTTTTCATTTCTTATCAGATTTATGTTCATTTAGTTTTTAATTTACTATTATTTTTCCCCAATTATTTGTTCTTTGGTAATTTATAGATATTAGCCACCTTTAAATAATATGCTATAAACATAGCCATTTAATAGTACATATACGGGTTATTATTTGTGTTATCTTAAAAGCCTATGCTTCATTTATTGGTAGATGAGTGTTATCTAGTTAATGATTTGCTTATATGGTTCCTGAACTAGTTTGTTCTTTGCTAGCTTGGTAAATATTTATCAACTACAGGTATACAACATATTCAGCCATATACAAGGCGTTATTTCAAATATTTTATTTCTAGGACACTTTGATACCTCATTACTGTGTTTCAAGAGAAAACTATTACTCTCCATTTATTGGACACTTTGTGTTTATCTAGTTTTGTTTTCTAATGCTGTTAGTTAAATAATTTGTTCATTTTAATATTGGTAAATCTTAAACACCTATAGGTATACATCAACCATATAGCTACATGTTTTATCAGTTTTTAGTTTTATATTTGTGTTTTTTAGTTTTTAAAATATTAACCCGTTCCAGGCAGGGTGGAATTCACCCACAAGGGGCCCCTAGGCTCAATGCATGCTGGCCTCATGCCATGTTTTCAATGAGCTCTTTTCTTTACAATGTTTTCTGGCCTTTGTTAAACAATGATACTGAATTGATTTATTATTTGGTAAATCAGTGTAAAAGTTGAACAATACAATGTTGTTTCTACAACATCACAAATAATTATTCAATACTCAATTTTGGGTCAAATCCACTATTTTACAAATCTTCATTTTGTCTATGAATCTAAAATTTAAATCCGAATCTTTTGGAAAAAATAATGAACATAAAAAGGAATTAGAAATACAATAAAATAATAGAAAATGAAATTAGTAACTTAATGTTGACATTTTTTCTATAATGCATTTATACATTCAGTTAAGTGTTTGGTTACTGGTTTGGCATCTGGTTGTTTAGTTTTTCCTAAAATGGTTTGGGGCTGGACCACACAATAAGCAATACTAGAGTGCAAAAACAAATTCCAAATCAAATCAATTTTTTTTAATCTTTAATTTGTTAATTTTCCAAATTTCCAAATTTTGAATATTCTTGAGGATTCTAGGGTACAATTCCTGCTTATTATTTACTATTGCTAATTTGTATTATGAGTATTAACTAGGCATACATCGGTTGAGGTGCCCCTTGGCCCACATATACTGTGAAATCAGTCCTTCCTTTCTTAAGGTGTACCATATACATACTCGTAAAATAAACTATAGATAGGTTTTTAATCTCTAATAAATTTCTGATTTTCATCAGAGAGTTTCAGGGATAAGATTAATGTTTAATTTCGTATGAGATTAATCTTTATATAATTATAAATCAGTTTTTAAATAGTTTGTATACTGCCAATTTGGAAAATACCTACAGTCGGCAGGTATATGGTACACACAGACATTTGATGTATGTACAAATATATGTACAGATATATGTAGAGGATTTTATTTAAAATCATCATAAAAAAATAAAGGGGAAAGCTATATGCTTCATTTCTATCATAAGAAATCTGTATATAATTTTTAATTTGCTAACGCTTCTTTATATAATAGTTTGTTTTATGCTAGCTTTGTTGATAATAAGCATACATAACCAACTAGGGTTTCCCAAACTTTTCATACAATGAATCATCAATCTTCCAAAAATATAAAGTGTATTATGGAAAATCAGGTCATTTATTATTTTATTTTAGTTAAGTTGAAACGATAATTTAATTATATTATTAAAACTACCTTATGCCTTAAATTTACAACAAATAAAATTTCAACAGTTTTTTTTTTTTAGTTAAATTCAAATTTTAATACTTTTACATGATATAAAATAACATATTTACATTGAATAATTTACTAAAATATTTTACAATTACTAGCAAACAGAATTTGTTAAATCATATTTGAATTTCAGTGAAAAGGTGTATGCTATATTTCCCTCAAGCTTAATAAGCTTCATATGTTTTTTTACCAGCTTGGTAAATATTGATTATCAGCAAGTATGCAAAATATAACTTTAAAATAATGTCAAGGATTTTAAGTTGTTTTTATTGCCTCATTTCTTACAAGATGAATCTGTATATAGTTTTTAATTTGCCATTACTATTTCTCATTTTTTGTTGTTTTTGCTAACTAAATAAATATAGACCTTCTTCTACAAGTATAAAATTTAATAAACACTTAACAGGTGTTTCTCCCCACAACTGGATTCAGAGAGTCTAATGAAAAAAAAAGGTGTATCCTTAATTTCTTCTAAAATTTATGTCCATAAAGTGTGAAATGTCCCAATGCAGTTTAAATGATTTTATTTTTTGTTTGATAATTATTTGTAATTTACAAGTCACATGTAACTAAATGATAAATCATCCAGTTATTTAAGTATTTTATTTCTCAGAAATTAATGAATCTTGCCAGAGAACTTGAAGGGGAAGTTATATGCATATTTTTTTGCAAAATGAAAGTGTATCTAGATTTTTATTAGCTAATGTTTGTCCTCAATTAGTTTGTTTTTTGTAACTCTATAAATATATATATTATCTACAGCAGGGGTCTTCAACATTCTAAGGTCCTAGGACCTAAGTTTCTGTCTCTTGTTGGTCGCGGGCCGCACTACTACACTGACAATATTAGGATTGATGACTTAATAAATTATTATTATTTTGGCGTCCCGAGAGTCTCAGGGATGATGAGCCAACACTCCTGGCTCAGTTTTAACACATGAAAATAGTTCTCTCTCCTTTGACTACTAGAGTAGTCATTTGCCAGTTCAAGGTAAATTTGTATAAAAACGTAATATTTTTCTTTGCATATAAAGCAAAAATAATTAATAAAACAATTTAAAATATGTATTTATTTTATTATTTAGGCCTAAATATGTAAAATATAAATTTGTATTTGTCATTTTTTCTTTTAACTAATTTTATACTTTGCATGGACCGGCGGACCGCAAAAAAATTACTGCAGGCCGCAAGTTGAAGACCCCTAATCTACAGGTATACCAACTATAGTAAATGGGGTTTTTGTTTGTGTGAAGTGTTTTTTTTTCTCTTTACATTTTTTGAGCTCATTAGAGTATTTCCAGAAGAAACTTTATGCTTCATATTTTGCAAAATATAATTGTATTAATCATTAATTTGATATTGTTTCTCAGTAAAACATCATTTGATACAGATTAATAAATATTAATCACGTTCAAGTATAAAATGAATGCCATATAATACATTATTTGCACGTTTTTATTTGACCTACTTATTTCTCAGACATTGTTGAATCTTATCAGTGTGTTTCAAGAGGAAAGTTCATCTAACATTTATTTCAAAATGGAAGTTCATCTAACATTTATTTCAAGATGGAAGTTCATCTAACATTTATTTCAAGATGTGAAGTTCATCCAACATTTATTTCAAGATGGAAGTTCATCCAACATTTATTTCAAGATGGAAGTTCATCCAACATTTATTTCAGGATGGAAGTTCATCCAACATTTATTTTAGGATGGAAGTTCATCCAACATTTATTTTAGGATGGAAGTTCATCTAACATTTATTTTAGGATGAAAGTTCATCTAACATTTATTTTAGGATGGAAGTTCATCTTACATTTATTTTAGGATGGAAGTTCATCTAACATTTATTTTAGGATGGAAGTTCATCTAACATTTATTTTAGGATGGAAGTTTATCCAACATTAATTTTAGGATGGAAGTTTATCCAACATTAATTTTAGGATGGAAGTTTATCCAACATTAATTTTAGGATGGAAGTTTATCCAACATTAATTTTAGGATGGAAGTTTATCCAACATTTATTTTAGGATGGAAGTTCATCCAACAATTATTTTAGGATGGAAGTTCATCCAACATTTATTTCAATATGGAAGTTCATTTAACATTTATTTTGCTTTGTATATGCTTATTGCTTATGTTATTTCTCATTTAGTTCATTATTTTTTGTTAGTTTGGTAACATAACCACCAGCTACAGGTATACAACATACGTACCCATAAATAAGTCTAATTTTAAGTGTTTATTTCTTAGCCTTTTTAGTTGCATTAGTGTTCTCAAAGAGAAAAGTTCATGCTTCATGTATTGCAATACTATTGTTTCTATTTGCTAATGCTTATTTTTTATTGACACTTCTTTGCTAGCCTGATAAATATGTATAAGCTACACTAATATGGCATATGTAACCCATATATAAGTTTGTATGTGAAGTATTTTGTTTCTCAAATATTTTTGAATTTCATCAAACCGTTTCAGAAGCAAAGTGTCATACAATATTAATGTTTACTTAGTTGGGAAATTTTGTAATAGTTATTTCAATCTGTGCCAGATTTATAAATCATAGTTCTTTAGGTATGCCATAAATATCCACATAATAAACCATATGTAGGTTTTTATTTGAATTATTTTACTTCTCATATATTGTTGAATAGTATGTTGTTTCACTAGGAATGTTTGTATGTCATTTATTACAAAATTAATTTCTATATAGTTTCTAGTTTTATAATTTGTGTTTGAGTAATTTTGTTCTTCTCAAGCTTCATAAATATTAATTATATACAAGTATATCATACATACCAAGAGTCATATAAAGTTTTTTTTGCCTCAGATATTGTTGAACACATTAAATGTGCTTCAAGAGAGAGAGGTATGGTTATTTTCTCACAAGACTCACCTATTTGTCAATTTGTTGTTCATAACTAGTTTAAAAAAAATAAAAATACTAACTATTTTAAGATATCCAATATATATAAAACCAATAATAAAGCTCTAGGGTAAAGACCACTATAAAATACTATTAAAATCAAGTTTAATATGAATTAAAGTTTATATACTATGTTTTTAAAGCAAGAAACAGTTTTATTGAGGATAAAGTAGCTGTGTAATTAAAATATCTCAAATATATATTGCATATGTTATTTAAAAATATTAATAAGTTTATTTTTAGACACTTATCGGATATAATAGTATAAAGGAACAACACCAATATTTCGACCAATAATTTATACATTCAAGGGCTAGGGATGAGAAAGGTGGTTTTAGAGGAAGAGAAAACCGTGAAAAATCACCCATGGAAAATCAACCCTTAATGGATCTAACCAAGATTTGAACCATGACCTTTCCATCAACAGCAATCCATTCAATTGCAAGCAGGTTGGTCAAATGCTTTTCATCCAAAGGGCCAAATCTGATTATCAGTTTACACCGATGGCCCATCAACTTGATATATCCCTACAAACAACAATTAATAATTGTATTTTTGCTTGGTAGAATCTTTCAAATTCTACTGCCAAATTTTTTTTATAAATCTCTCAAAAAGGTTTTATGAAATTTGCACACACACACACATATTTTCACAAAACAAATTAGGCTTTTCGAATAATTGCTATCATTACCTTTTATTGGATTTAATAACTATTTCACATCACCCTAATTTTACTCCAGGATACTGTGAGGGCCACATTCAGTGAACATGGGGCCATAGTTGGCCCTTGGGCCGCCAGTTGGACCACACTGCCTTAGACCGTCTTGGAAAACTGAAAATACTACATATACTTTGAATAAATAATGTAGTAAAAGAGTAAAATAATTATAATAATGAATAAATAATTGAATGATTACATTTAAATTAATTTTAAAATCAAACAATAAAAACCAAATTTAATATAGTCTTATCCATAAGTTGTTTCAAAGATATTGGAAATGAATTTACCTTGTTACATGAGTAATTAATTGTATTTGACATTCACTATAAAACCATTTCCTTTTTTTTTATCCACTAATGTCGAAGGTATTATTTGACAAGTTTTTATAACCATTTGAATGCATTTCTCATAGACATATCAAAATAAATATTCATGGTTAAAATAAACAGCACCTACAATATAATTTCTTTAATTGAATGCCATTTATTTGATTTATTTAAAAAATACTAATACAGAACGTATAAACTTTAATTCATTTCGTCATTGTTCATAAAAACATTGAATCCACTATAATATTTTCAAAAAATCTATTTTGAAGTTATGCTAGTTCCACAGATCCAACAACATATTATATTAATTAATTTATTGAGAGCTTTGCACACTTTTATCAATTACTTGTCAACCATTGAGGTCTTTACCCTTTCGACTTTTATTTCATGTACTTTGTTCATATCATCAGGTACAATTTATAATCTATTTCTAGCAAGTGTAATTTAACCTATTTTTATGCTTTTTCTTGGCTAGCCTGATAAATTTTACCACAAAAAAATTTATGTTTAAAACATATTTTATAAATGCTGATTTTTATCTTATATTTTTAATGAGTGGAATTTAAATGAATATTTGTCTATTCTCACCAGATTTTCATTAGGAAAATTTGTGCTTTACTCTTTATAAAGGACTTTAATCAAATATTTTATTCTTTAAGAATAATAGTTTTGTGTTATTAATACTTTCTTATGTGCCATCCCTAAAATTAAACTGAATTTTGATGAATAAGTTTGATAAAATTTGTTATTTTAATCACAACCTTACTAAGATTAGTCATAAGGGATCTATCTAATGTCTGAAAACAAATACATTATTTTAAATTTTTTAGTTGTGAAATTATAAACATCATTTATTCACTACGACCTACAAAATTTAAACATTCATTCTCTCAATAATAGGCTTAGCATTTATAATGAAGGTTAGATTTCACGTAGAAAAAAGAGACTAAAATTTAAAAAAACTACACCACAAATATTTTACATCACAATATTACAATAATTCTCTTAATAATGTATACTGGATTGAACCACCTGTTTTGAGTGTTCATAATATCAAAATAGTTACTTAAGTCAAATATGTTATTGAAATGTTTATCTTACTTTGTGAATTATAGATTAAAATTCCTTATACAAAATTTTACTAATTATTTCTACACTTAACCAATTGTCATGTCTATTTGCGATCAAGGGAAAAAACTAAGAAAATCAAGCTTCCTTTAGAGGAAATTCACTGGATCTGTGTAAAAGTTAGGGGGATCATCTAGGAAAAAATTATGACTAATTCCATTCATTCTGTGGTTATAGAAATGACAGAAAACAAAAAATAATACCAAATAATTATTTGGTATTTTTTGTTGTTTTCTGTGAGTTCTGTGAGTAATTATAATTATAAGGGTGCATAAAGGGAAATAAGCTGTTGAATTTAAAAAAGTGAGTTAAAGTGCATGTAAAATGTTTTCTATGAAAGGTCAATTGTAAATGCCATCCTGAAGAAATGATATAGTGTCTACAAATTTTCAGAGTTTAATAAGAGAAGTAAACATGATCCATCACAAAAGAACACAAAGTAAATATATACATGCAGACAGTCCATGTAGGCGTTGCTTTCCTACACCTATTGGAGACAATCTTTTCTTAGACTAAAAATATTTTTGGAAGCCTTAATTGAGCTTAGCATTCCTGCTGTGCTGAAAGTTGTTGTGTGGGTTAGTAATAGTTTAATATGTTTTTATTATTGTTTATTTTCTTAACTATTTATTAATAACCCCACCAATCTTATAATATTTAGACCTTCCTCCCAGGCCTCCACCGTGGTTCGGATTCCACGTTAAACTGTAGGTCCTCAATTTCATCTCACAATCACCTTACCATTACACATTAGTGTAAGTGCGTATAACCCGAACGGGTAGTAAGACGCGGTGCTAATAATAATAGGCCTTACCCCACTTGATTTAGGAAAATTGAATTATCTGAATTTTTTTTAAATTATGTCTAGATGGATTTTCTTCAACAAAGATAAACTCTGCAATAGCCAATTCATATACAGGATGATTCAAAAGATTAAATCAAAACTAAAGGAGCATATAGAGGGTCTCGGGTAAAACAACTTTTAAGTAGGAAGCCATTTCCTCTGAAATCATCTTAAGTCAGGCGAGGCTGTTGAAGGTGAGGACGTCTGATACTATTTAATTGAAATGAGCATCTGTTTAGAAAGTCCTGCACGTTTAAAGGAAAGTGTGCTGGTGCTCCTTCATGTTGCACCCACATTTGCAATAAGGGGCACATCTTGTAACAGCTTTAGCACAATTTCTTTCAGGAAGATTCTGTAAATGTGTCAAATAAATGTAGTGGAAAGAGGTAAGGTCCCATCACATTATTGCTGATGATATCCACCCATGCATACATTCACAGCAAACCTCTCTGGTTGCGAGCAACGGTAGCGTTGGGGCTCTCTTCAGCCCAAACATGGTTGTTATGGCAATTGAAGAAGCTTTTTTTGGTGAATGATGCTTCATCCGTGAACATTATTCTGCTTCAAAAATGGGGCTTGTTCAGACAACGCTGCAAAATCCACTGATGGTGTCTACCCTCAGAGCAAGTTATAACTATACTCACAATCAGGGCTGTTGAGTTGGAGTCTTGATTCTGTAAGAAATGTACCGACTTCGGCTTCACAATAAAAACTTGTAGTATTATAACAATATGTGATACATTTTTAATTTTACACTTTTTCTTATATCCAAAATCTGTAATTTGGATGGACAAATTTATTCAAATATAAATTCACAATGACAAAGAAGCTTCTCAAGAAGTAATTTGTATCGGAGAATCTTACTGCAGTAAATTTATTATTGCTAATTATTATACATTATTCATCTATGAAGAAATTGCACAGTTGAAAAATAGAATCTTCCGAGTCGAAGGTTTGGCGCAATAACTCCACAGCCATGATTACAATGATAGTTAATGTTATTGCCTGTAAACTACTAACCCCAAAAGAAACTATGTTAAAAAGGGTTGTAAAGTAGAGCACCAAGACGTGTTACAAACGTTTTGAAATCGTACATTATTTGATAAGTATTTTGATATTTTTCAAGTAGTTTTCACCAAAGTGTAGGCGAAAGCTTTTAACAGGTTTCTGGCAAATTATAAAGTAAAATTTTAAGTTTAAAGGTTTTAAAAAAAATTCAACAAAGCTTTACCTTAAAATTTTTAGTTTTGATATTTAAGTAAACTGTTAGAAACCTATATCTAGTGTTCTATCAAATAAAGATTTGTCTCTACAAAAATTTTAACATAATGCGAGATTGTTTTATTGGTCTTATCAACATTTCTATTTCTATTAGAAAGTATCCACCACAATATCCCCTCAGAAGGAAGAAAGAAAAGGAAGTAGATAATCTCAGCCCTATTTTAGGGGCACTCACTGCTTACACCCAATCGTCTAAAAAAAATATATTTTCAAGTTTGTCCGCGTCTAAATTGACCTCTTGAGGGCTATAGGTACACAACTTGTGAATGTGTGGAATGCCAGGCCTCCGCCGTGGTTCGGATCCCACGTTAAACTGTAGGTCCTCCATTTCATCTCACAATCATTCTACCATTACACATTAGTGTAAGTGTGTACAACCCGAACAGGTAGTAAGATGCGGTGCTAATAATAACAATAATAGTTATAGGTAAAACATAACATTGAACCATGGATCATGATTAAATAGTCTTCCATCCTATCTCCATGTTCCTACTCGACCCCTTGATATTTATGAACTGAATTGAGGGATAAAGTATTTTGTGTTGGGACCAGTACATTTCAACATGTAGTTTTTAAGCACATTACTATAACCTACATAACTTGATTTGCAAGCTTATTTTAAAGAAAAAAATATTCAGAAGATTTGTGAGAATAAAAATTTTTTTAAATAAAAAAATTTAATAGGTTCTCCATATTTACAAACATATTCTATTTTATCTTATTAACCCTGAAAACATTTAATAAATTAGAAATACATGTTGATAGCTGTTGTTGGCTTACATCAGACCTTTGGATTTATAAATAATCTAATGCTTGGATCCATCCAAACAAAGATTTAAATTTTATATATAATAGTGGTACCCAGGGCGATTAATTGATGTGGTGTTTTGGGTGCAGGTGCATAGTCGTCACTCAAAGCATTAATATGGCTAGAAAAAACTATTAAATAAGGGGAGATCGAGGGGGCATGAAATAGTTGGGAAAAATTTGCATTTCCACAAGAAACAGCCTTTCTTGAATCAAACCAAGGTCTTTAAACAATCATTATGTTCAAATTCTCTACTCATGCATCCTTGTCGGTTGTTTTGTCAAAAATGTGAACAGATTATACCTGTTTGAATTGTCGCCGGGAATACCTAAGCGCCCTTTCCAGTCCCTGGTGTGTCCAAGGGTAGAAGTGATACTTGTCATTATGTCCCTGCACGCAGGCTCGGATTGACACTTTTGAGGGCTCTGTGCCAAATAGAGCTTGGGGACCTTAAAAGTTAGTTCTCCAATGAATCTTACATATACCAGATAAATGGATAGTTCTATTTAGACACAAACTTTTTTTTGGCAGACGTTACGCAATCATGGTGAGTATCATGATTTTCGTTATTAACATATTTATTATTAGTAATACTACAGTAACTGTTGAACTATACAGTTTCTTTTTATACTGAGTAGATAATAGTTCTGTAAATTAATAGCTAATAATATAATAATACTGGACATTATATAATTATAGACTATTTCAGTATAATTGCATTTTATGTAGTCCACCATCTGCAGATACAATAGTATTAGTACTGTATAGTAAAAAGAATGTTATTATTTAAAACTTTTCTTTGCTTTTTTTCTCACATCACATTTAGTTAGTTCTTCATTATCAATAATTTTATTATTTTACCTCAGAAATTATTATCAATAGAAAATCAATGTTTATTTTTCTGAAAAATGTCTGTTTGCAAATAGTTTTTCCGGTTTGCCAAAGGCAAAGGTTGTATTAATTTTTAAGCACGTATTGTTGGGCTCTACATAATACCAGGCTACCAGCGCCCTTTGATTAGGGAATTTATAGATTAGTTAGGGATCTATTTTATGAAAAAATATTGTAATATAATATAAAATAAATATGACAAGTCAAAGTGATTTGCCAGGTGGGCCTTGTGCGTGACACACTTGGCACATGCATTATCTAGGCCTGCCTACACACTGATATTGTAGTGTTTGACTGTCATCTCTTTTATTTCAAATTAAAAGAAAAGTGTTTTAATTTTAAAACCAGTATTCAATACAATTATGGCCTATATAATGGGGTACTAAACACAATTACTAGGATATCTATAAGTAGTTGCACTCTGGCTCTAAGGATTGCGTACCATTAGAATATTCTGAAGCACTATTTGGAAACAGCACTGAATATATATTTAAAAATAATTTATGAATGCTCATTAAGAGTTAATTTAGAAATTAAAATAGCTTTATTAAAAGCCAAAGCTGAGGACTAGGGTAGTTGCATCAGCTCTTTAAGAAAATTAAAAAAAAAAAACATTTCAAGAAACAAGTTTTTTCCCCCCCACTATCCCTCTGTACAAATTCAGGTACATTTACTTTAAAATTATATATAACGTTCTCATTCTGACCTTATTAGAGTAAATTTGCAGTTATTCCTAATCCTGTAATAAGAGACAAATCACCAAATACCGCAATTTAATTGATTCAATTCAATGAAAACAATTCAAAGAATGTCATCAAAAGAAGCCAATGAGGCATGAGAGAAGCCCTATCCTCTTTTCAACTTGCTAGAGTTTCTTAAGAATTGGCTGAAAATGGTAAATTATTTGTTTATTTGAGAATGTTCTTATAAAATGTCATTGTTCATGGTTAAATTATTTCGATTTGAAAGAAAATATTTTATATAACATCCTTTTTATACAAGATGATTTTTTTTAAATTTGATCACTTTGGGCCAATAAAATGTCATTCTAAGAACATTGCAAAGGATGTAAGAACAGGTGTAGCTACGTGTGATATATATGACTTTAGAACTTAGTAGGATTCACCTTTAAGTATCCAGTCAGTCTCAAACTGATATTCATTAAACACACCTAGGGTGTCAGTGGGCTGAGGGGATGATCATTACACAGGCTTCAATTTACCCTGGTCTACCATTCCATTAAATGTTCTACGAGTAAAGAGCAGCAAAAAATTATATTCATAGATGTGGAAGTAATTAATCGATGTCCAGACGTCGGAAAGAGCCATCTATTCCAAACATGTCATGAGGCTTTGGTGCCTGATCTGTTGGTCTTCTGGATTCATCCACCCTTAATTGCTCCTCTTCCTTTAACCATGAAGAAAAATCTGTCTCCAATTGTTTTCGGTGCTTATCTGTTACAACACAAAACATTCTCTAAATGACCAACATTTAAAATCCATACAGTCCCTGGACAATTTATAATCCACTCCTCAGAAAATTGGGAAAAGACTACATTTCCCTTCATTTATTGTATATTTTAATAACATGTGCGTTACAATTCACACTTTTAAGTCAAATACTAAGTATCAATTAAAAACATTGTTGTCTTAAAATAGAATTGTAATTATATTGTTTAAATGAGAGTGGCCAGGAAACTGCAGATTTGAACGCAATAGGAAATGTAGCGGAACTTTTAAAATGATTAATTTTCAAGGAATAAATAACCAATAAGATACATCTATTAGAAAGAATAAAATGGCAATGTTACCACAACCAACATATTTTAGACGAAATAGTTATTAGAGGTATCGAGAGTAATACTCGCAGACTTAATTTGGTTATTAAAGCGAAGGGAGGACTAGCAAAATTTTATTATTTAAACAATATAATTGCAAGTGAAAGACTAACTAAATATTAATATTTAAATAACATAATTGCAACACTATTTTAAGGCAACAAGATTTTTAATTACTTAGTATTTGTTTGGTGACAAACTGTTTAATTGTAGTGCATATTATGTTGTTATATAAATATAATATTGAAAATTAAGTATTTTTACCATTTTAAATGGGGTGGGCTAATCAATTTTCAAGAGAATGTATAAGAAAAAAAAATCAACAAATGTAAATGGTGTACACTCTGTCGAGATTGAAAGATAGCAACTTATAATTCACTGAGCCCACGAGGTATGATATTCCTCCACACATGACTACAGAATATATTGCCTAGTTACGCCCAACGCCTAAGTTAGAAAAGGCCTAAGTCCTTAAATTATTTCTTGACTATTGGGAAGGAGGGATGGGGGAGGGGTTATGCATTTTAGCGATGCCCGAATGGTTTGATTTACTAAATTAATTTTAATTTATCGTTCTGATAATGATAAAATCAATAATCAATACTTACATACTAAGTTAATTATTTATGTTTGCTCTCATTAACAGACGGGCTGGTATTTTTTTTATCTATTAAAAATTTAACCACGTCAAACGTTATCTGGGTACTGTTGCCCACATTGATTGGTTTTACATGGTAACATAAAGCAAGTATCCCCCTTTCCAGAATATTCATTACAGTTTATAGCCAATTGTAAATTTATTAATGATTAATTATTATATTCCACACATGTAACGTAAATAACAGATTAACTCTAAAAGGTTTTTACTTTATTTGTAAGAAGCCGAGTTTTAAAAAAACTTCTGTAGTTTAAGGGTCCCAATCCTAATTTAAAATATTTTATATTATTTCCGGGTGGACAAAAGATAAATATTGATAAAATCTCATCCATTGGACATATTTTACTTATAAAAGTGAATTTATTTGTTTCTTCAAAGTTATTATGACTGTGTATAACATTGTGGGAGCATAGTTCAATTCCAAACTTTATTTAATGTTACCATAGAGGCTATAATATAAGTATTAGTAAAACGCTTTAATAATTAATACTTTGTTTGAGAAAAGGTGTGGTTTATTAAGATTTGCGTTGATAATTATCATTTTATAATAAATTTAATGTATAATGTTAACTGTGATTATTTTTGTCAATCCTGTTTTTTACTAAATAAATTCTGGAAATCCAAACAATAAAACTGGCCATGTCGTAGGCAAGTAATAATACAATATCAGAGTGAGGAAGTTTAAATAATAATTGAAAAGCAAGGATAAATAGTGTTTTGTTTTACGCGCTTAAAACCACTTTACATAATATCTCTGCTTCTTTAAGGTTTGGAATATAAATATATTCAAGTAAAAATATATTGTAGTTCTGTACTATATTTAAGAATATCTGTCTATAGCCAAGGATACCTGGAATTTCACAACCTATTGCGGTGCATTTATTTCTATTCATCAGGATGTCTCCTAAGAGAGGATTTCGCATACATACAGTCAGGGTTTGATTTTCTTTTAAAGATACGGCCTTATATATTTATCTCTGGAACCATTCAACCAATTGCGCTGTGGTTTTTACTTTTGTACTGGACCAATATCCAGGCAGGTTTGAGCATTATTTGTGTATAATCAGGTGTTTCGGTGTGAGTCCCGGTGAAGGGCCAGCCGAATGTTTGTATTCATTTATGGAACAACACAATTACTGTGGGGTAATTTTTATTATTCTTTTGTGTATTTACCCAGGCATTTTTTAGTATAGTAATTATAACTGGGTGTATTGGTGTAAGTCCCGGTGAAGTGCCAGCCAGATATTTGTCTCTATCTATGAAACCACACAATTGATGTGGTGTAGTTTTGATTATTCTGTTGAGTATTTACCCAGGCATTTTTTAGAATAATAATTAATCGCACGGTTTGGTGTAAGACCCGGTGATGTGCTAGCCGGACATTTGTATATATCCATGGAACCACTTAACCGATTTAAATGTAGTTTTTTTTGTAGAATATTTATACAAGCAAGTTTTGGCATGATTTAATCATGTTTTGTGTTGTGAGTCTCGGTGAAGGACCGGCCGGATATTTGTCAACAACTGATTCCGTAGTTAATTCTATCCTGTAGGATATCAACCGGGGAAATTGTAGTATGATAGACTTAAGTTTTGGGATTCGAGTACTTTTTAAGTTTCGGATGGATGTTGTGTATATTTAATCTAGGATATTTATAACCACATAAGCGTTTGCAGTGTAATTTTTTTTCCCAACTAGGCTTACGTAGTTTCTATATCCAGTCAGGTTTTAACATTAGTCTAATCAGGTGTTTTGCTGTGAGTCCCTGGAAATACTGACAGGTCTAGCTATAATGGATTTTGTGGATCAGCCGGAAGGTGAAATTCCGTTCTTCCGTGAAGGGGATAATAAAATCCAGAGTCAACTATAGGAGAATATTTATAACTAACATAATATTACCTATTTCTACCATATTTACTACTAATTACTGGGGGATAGTGATTAAAAAGATACAAATTAAAGGCGATGTAGCCACATTTGCTTGGAGAGAAGTTGGGAAACAGTTTAGGAAAACGTGTCTCAATATTCCCGGCCAGGACTAGAACCCTGTTTCATCCATCACTGAAAATGGTCCATAAAAGATTTTTTTTTTTGACCGCATGAATACCGAAACAGTATAATATACATTATTTACCGTATTTCCTAGAATATTTATTTTACTTTGTAATTTTGTTTAATATAAGATATTAAATATTTTATTTTGTGCTTGTTTCGAGCAGATATCACACTGGTCTATAATCTATTATTAACTATGGGCTTTCTTTTTTAAGTTCAATCAATAATGTTTTTACCACATTGAGATTATCAACAACTCTCAGACCCGCCCCGGTGGCGTAGTTAGCTAACGCGCTAGTTTACTGTTTAGCTCAACTGACAAGGATGTGGAGATCGAGTTTCTAATATCGCTCGGGTAGTTTTTCCTAAGTGGTTTTACACTCTTCCTCCACGTAAATGCGGGTTCCCTTCCTCTAACTTCAACCTTTCCAATTCATAACTCATTAGAGTAATTAGTATTTAGGCGTATTACCAAAACGGGTAGTAAGACGCGGTGCTATAAAAACAAAACAAAAAAAACCTACCATCAAAAATTGCTTTAAACACCCTTTCCTTGTCCTATTGATTTAAGATTGACTGTATGAAGGTTACCTAAGAAACAGTGAAGTTTTCCTGGTATTCAAACATATTAATAAATAGTTAGTTCTGTGTGTGCTGGCTTGCCGTGAATGTCCGGGTAGAGTAAAATAGTTAAATGGCGCTTGTCTAAAAGGAGGGTTGGAACCGTGAAAAATGTGGGAAAAAAGGTTGAAAAGTTTAAGGAAATCGGCTGTAAAATGTGTTTGTTGCATTTATTTAGGTCGCTGCGTTGCAATTATCTTTGTGAACGCTGTATTACTAGTAACTGGGGTGGGCCAGGTATAAAAAAAAGACACCACCTCATCAATGCCAGCCAATATCACTTGACTCTGTCCACCCCCTCCCACAAGCAAGACAATGTTTCCCCGCGCGCGACTGCCGCTACATCACGCGCCAGGCTTGCTTTTGCCATTGTTATTTCGATTCTCGATTTGGTTACTATTTTGGTTTGATTTTGTGAACAATTTTTGACGACCCATGCTATTGTTTAACATTGTTATTTTGATTTGGTTACGTTTTTGGTTGGATTTTGTGAACGATTTTTGATGACCCATTTTTTTTTATTTGATAAGAACTTATAATTTTAACGAAATGAGTGAAAGGAGTACCTTGTTCAAGAAATAGGTAGGTTTTATTTTATTTAATTTTTCACATATTGTCTAAAAAATGCAATTTTTTCGTATGAAGGTCAGGGATGGAACAAAATCTGTTAAAATTCCAATAACGACCCCTTCGAAATAACGACCCTTTTCCAGGGAACCGTGGAAGGTCGTAGAATCGAGAGTTGACTGTACTTATATTATAGCCTCTATGGTAACATTAAAAAAGTTTGGAATTGAACTATGCTCCCACAAAGTTATACACAGTCATAATAACTTTGAAGAAACAAATAAATTCACTTTTATAAGTAAAATATGTCCAATGGATGAGATTTTATCAATATTTATCTTTTGTCCACCCGGAAATAATATAAAATATTTTAAATTAGGATTGGGACCCTTAAACTACAGAAGTTTTTTTAAAACTCGGCTTCTTACAAATAAAGTAAAAACCTTTTAGAGTTAATCTGTTATTTACGTTACATGTGTGGAATATAATAATTAATCATTAATAAATTTACAATTGGCTATAAACAGTAATAATAGTCTGGAAAGGGGGATACTTGCTTTATGTTACCAGATAAAACCAATCAATGTGGGCAACAGTACCCAGATAACGTTTGACGTGGTTAAATTTTTAATAGATCAAAAAAATACCAGCCCGTCTGTTAATGAGAGCAATCATAATTCATTAACTTAGTATGTAAGTATTAATTATTGATTTTATCATTATCAGAACAATAAAGTAAAATTAATTTAGTAAACCAAACTATTCGGGTCTCGCTAAAAGACATAACCCTTCCCCCATCACTCCTTCCCAACAGTCAAAGAGATATTTTAAGGACTTAAGGCCTTCTCTAACTTAGTCCTTGGGCGTAACTAGGCAAACTATTCTGCAGTCATGTGTGGAGGTATATCATACCTCGCGGCTCAGTGAATTATAAGTTGCTACCTTTCAATCACGACGGAGTGTACATAGCTGTAACAGTAACAAAGCTATTATTATTTAATCACAAATTGACCCTCTTTAAAATATTTGTTGTTGAATTTCATTGATTAACAATATTCATATCATAAATTAATGTATTTTTATTTAATTTTAGCTTTGCATATTATCTATTATTGATATATTATTTTATTTGTCATTTCGTGGTAAAGGGGTTTGAATATTCACAACCCCCTGAATACGGCCATAATTAGTGTCATCTACTATTTATATATTTGTGATATTTAACGTGCACTTGCTTAACCGAATGGTTATATCAGCACACAATAATTTCTACGAGCGATATCAAAAGGGCCCATCAATTTTTTTCGGGAAAGATACTTTCCGAAACCTTCTAGGGTTCTTATATAGGCCACAATCGACATGGAATCGACGGCATTGCTTCCCCTCCGAAGGAAGTTGTGCTACGGATATTTATCGCTCAAGAAAAATCCGTTGATCCCAGCCGGGTTTGAACCCACGAACATCAGGTCCTGAGTCAAGAACTTTACCCCAAGACCACCAGGGTCGAATATATCTACCAATGTTAGCAACATAGATTAATTTGTTAGTTTGAGTTAACTCGGTGAAAATAGTGTACGCTATATTTCTGTCTATATAGATAAACATATTCGGTTAGGTAAGTTAGCCTAACACAAATAAGAAAGACTTAGTGATTCATTAGATTTCCGAGAAGTGAAGATACAAAAGCCTTCAACAAATTTTGATAGCTAAAGTACACAAGAGAATCTTAAAAGGTTCTTCAAAGGGCTATAATGTATTATTTTTAAAAATCAACTATTTGTCTGTGAAGTTCTTTAATTAAACTGGTAAATTTTTTAATGTTTCCAAGTGTATAAAACAAGGGTCAGGGATTTGCTAATATAAGTGAATGTCTCACTCGAGAAGTAGTGTGCTGTGATATGTTTATGAACTCACCGTTGAGTTGGATCATAGAGCCTGCTTTGCCTCCATACTCTTCAGGCAGCATTTCAAGAGGAAGGAAAGGCTCAAGGCTTTCAACAGGTCCATGGATATGCAGCTGAAAAAAAAAAACTTTCACTAGTCATTAGTTTTTAGAAATGAATCTTTGCTAACCAATGAAAGTACCTCTTTAGATTGAAAACTATTCTAATTCCTGGTTGGAGTATTTTTTTAGTATTTAGCACCGCGTCTTACTACCCGTTCGGGCTATACGCTTTAAGTATTAATTACGCTTAATGGATTAGGAATTGGGAAGGTTGAATTAGAGGAAGTGAACCCGCATTTGCGTGGAGGGAGAGTGGAAAATCATTTAGGAAAAACCACCCCCAGTTCACCCGACCGAGATCCTAACCTCGATCTTCCCGTCCTCAGCAGTCGAGCTCAACACGACAAGCGCGTTAGCCAACTACGCCACCGAGGCGGGTAATCCTGGTTGGACTATTGAAGGTTTGACGGGAAAAAAAGGTTGTTATCCCTCGCTGCGGCTTCGGGGGTAACTGGTTGATGTCACGATGGCAACGTTGTGTTATTAACCGTGTGGGTAGGGGTAGTAAAAATGTTGGCGAGGTTGTTCCGGCAACGTTAGTCGTGGTGGAAAAGAAGGATGTCCTGAGGTGGGGTGGTAGGATGCTGGTACTGGCAACGGCAATCGCGGTGGAAGGTAGGATAGGGTCCCAGCAACATGAGTCTCGGGGGGAGGTAGAATAGAGTCCCAGCAACGTTAGTCGCGGTGGAACAGAAGGATGTCCCAAGGTGGGGTGGTATGATGCTGGTACTGGCAACGGCAATCGTGGTNTGAGTCGTGGTGGGAGGTAGGATATAGTCCCGGCAACGTGAGTCGCGGTGGGAGGTAGAATAGAGTCTTGGCAACGTGAGGCGCGGTGGGAGTTAGGATAGAGTCCCGGCAACGTGAGTCACGGTGGGAGGTAAAGGATGACGGAGGAAGGAGAGGATGTTCAGTCAAAATTCCTCTTTATAAATACAACAATTTATTAGATCTTTCAAACGGTGCACCCAGGTTGGGTAGCCACTCTCTGACTGTACTCTGACCGAGGAACCACCGTGCTAAATACCCCCCACTGCTGCCTGGCCTTGTCCAATGGGATAAAAGGGAGCTTCCCATTGGTGTGGTAAAACGTGAGCGTTAGTGGCCGCCAAGTGAGTCAATAGAAAGAGGAGCTCTCATGGGCGCTGAGTACAGTGGGGAACTCGTCAAGGATGGCTTAGAGAAGATGGACTGTGGAGCGGTCCAGGGGGTGGGTGGCGTGGCCTGTGCAAGTGTGGAGGAAAGATACAAGGGCCGACTGAACAGTGAAGCACAACATAGTAGATGCATAAACCTTACCTACACACAATTATGGAGGAGAGGGGGAATGACGAAACTAATTACACATTACATGAAAGTTATGTTTCTTATATTTTTTCCTATTTTCACGTTAAACACAAGGCTATTAAGGGTCTAATATATGGGTTGTATAGACGATAATTGTTGTTTAAAGAAATTGCAACCACATCAGCATGAAGATTGGATGACAAAATCAGTCCATTACATCAGTCGAGATTTAAACCCTGATCTTCCCGCCATCATTGGTTTCAATCCTGCCAACACAAATTCAAGTCTTCCTGTGATGTGAAAGTAGGTAAGGTTCAGAATTATTCTGGTCTACTAGGAAGTGATCTCAGGAATTTAATGTGTTAGTTGCAATTAATATGTATCTCTAAAATAGCAACGGTAACAACATCGTTGTTAAATATGTAGATTGGGAGCTGTAAACTCAAAATTGTTTTAGGTTTACCGGTACATACTCTTGCTTACTTACTATGTGTCATTAGGAACTCGCAAGTTTACTACCGCACTCACTGAAGTACGCCACCTATTCCTATCTTGAGCTAGTTTTATCCAGTCCACCTCATTACACTCTCTTCCTATCTTGAGCCATTTCTATCCAATCCAACTTATTATACCCTATCCCTATGTTGAGATAGTTCTATCCAGTCCACCTTATTACACCCTATTCCTATCTTGAGCTAGTTCTATCCAGTCCACTTCATTGCACCCTATCCCTATCTTGAGTTAGTTATATCCAGTCCACACCATTACACCTTATCCCTATCTTGAGCTAGTTTTATCCAGTCCACCTTATTACACCCCATCCCTATCTTGAGCTAATTTTATCTAGTCCACCTCATTAAACCCTATCTCTATCTTGAGTTAGTTTCTATCCAGTCCACCTCATTACACCCTATCCCTATCTTGAGCTAGTTCTATCCAGTCCACCTCATTACACCCCATCTCTCTCAGATCCATTATAATGTTATTTTCCCATCTGCATCTAGGTCTTCCCACTGGTCTCTTCCCATTGGGTTTGCCAGTCAATACTCTGAACACGGTACTAGTTGCTTTGATTCACGCAATCTCGCAAATTTTACAATAAAATTGGTACCTACCATCTTTATCATCTCGCTCTTCATGAAGGGTTTTAGCAACATGAGTACTTTGTCCATGAACGGCACCGAGTTGATGATATGAACACCCTTCAGCCTGACGGGGTGACATTCCTGTGGGGAATTCAAACAGAATTATAGCTACTTAAATAATTATACAACTCGCTTCAGTGACCGAACAGTCTAAGGCGTCACTATCGTGTTGGACCAGCCTGCTGATGACGGGGATATCGGGGTTCGAATCCCAATTGTGTCTTCTGAACTTTTTTTTCCCTAAATGGTCCCCCACTCTCCTTCCACTCAAATGTAGGTATTATTCCTTTAAAATCTACTTTCTTCATCCCTAACACATTAGCGTAATTAGTACATACTACGTATATAAACCGAATGAGTGATATTATGTGGTACTAATAAAATTACTAATTAAAACAAGATAAATAATCTCTAATAGGGTATGTATTTGCTATTTGCTATTTCTCTAGTCTTTCTCATTGCAAAGGAGAATGCAATTTTGGTTATCGTTCTCATTTTACATGTGAAACCCAAATATTAAATAAAAAACGAAAATATTTAAACATAAACAAACGAACATCTATTTTATTTAAGTTATTTAACGTATATTTTATGAACCGACTGATTATATCAACACAAGAGAATTCTATGAGCGAGAGTGAAAGTACCTACCAACGTTACCTTCCAGGGCTCTTTAACATGCCACAATCAACATGGAACCGGTGGCTTTAGCTCCCCTCCGAATAAAGTTGTGCTACGGATTTTTATCGCTAGAGAAAACACATTCAACCAAGCTAGGTTTGAACCCATAATCATTGGGTCCTGGGGCGAACACTTTACTCCAAGACCACTGAGGTCGACAACAAATATTTAACTAGAAGTTATGCATTAACACACATTCACAGGATACAAGAGAGTGCTTGTATTGGGCTGAGCAAAACATTTCGAGGCCCAGGACAGGCGCTTGCTGTCCAAGATATAGGCTTATTATAGTTACGAGCAAAACATTATGTTCAGGGCAGGCCAGAATATATATTCTGAAGTAATCAGAAAATCCTGTCACGGTTTGAATGACAGGATTTAATCCAACGAGCAGGTACTATGTTAGTTATATTTACCAGAAATCACCCAATTTCCTTCCCATCCTAGAAGTATTTTAGTCTTCAGATCTGACCGTTCTAGTATATACATTAGTACAGTGGCTTTTTCTCAGGGTATGCTAGTCCTGCGCCGCATAATTAGTACATATGCGTAAAACCTGACGCGGTGCTAAGAAAACCACTGTTCAAGAGACATCCTTGTTAAAATATTTCCTCGGGAAGAATCCTTTGACCTTCTTACCCACCGATTTCTCCTTGAAACTTTTCGAGTACCTCATACTCATTCATTTTATCACAAAACGCCACTGCATTTATATCGTTTTACTCTTAGCCATTAATGTTGTCTACACAGTTCAGTGCATAGTACAGCTTTTGAATACTTAAACCTGTTGAGAGTTAATTAGATCAATAATGGCAGAATCTTTCCTAGTTTAGCTTGCAATGATTTCAATTGAATATGTATATTTCTCGCAAAAGTAGAAAATAGTAGCTTTGTTGATGAAGAGTGTAAGGTGATGAAGGAGAGGTGTTGCATAGGGTGGTGAAGCATTCAGCTCCACTCCTGTTTGGGTCCTCAACAAGAAATAGCACCTTGTCCTTGGCGTTTACCATTTGCATGCTCTTATGCTTCCTGAAAGATACAACGCAAGAACATATCATTTAACGATACTTTAGGTCACACCATAATTGTCTGTGTTTCAGTGGAGGTAACGTGAGGTGGATGTTAGGTTGCTCATTGCCATCGGAAGAGCTGAGCCCTTCTGGCACCAGTATTTTACCCTCGAGGATCACCCAATGGGTGGGTGCTGGGAGACCACTGCGCCTGATGCGGAGTTACTCATGCCCGTTAAATCAGTACAGGGTTCCTCCACGTTGGCGGACCACGGGAAACATCCGCCCTTCTGAGCCAGTCTCTGAACACCTAAAAGTTCATCTATGTTGGATAGGGGGAAGGTGAGGGCTCCTGTCCGCCACATATCAAGCAGTTGGTAGTAAGTACCTGGCTTGCCATGGAAAGCTGGTCAAGACACCTCCACGTGTTTCTCACTGATAAACTCAAGTTAATACTTGGGAAACATTAAAGCTGAGCTCTTGACTTCCTCCGCAATGCTGGCCATTACACATGTGGGACTCAACTCCTACCGCTGCTGGAGACAGGATATGGTGGGCTTTTCCCCTCCGAAATACCCAATGACGTTTGGGTTACCGACAGACAGAGGTTGGTAGCTTGAACAATCGAGGGTACGTCTGCGGCGCGTTAAAGAAACCTCGGGATGGGGTGACTGTTTCCACAGCTGGCGCCAAGAGTTCAGCCATTTACGACATTGGGCGGTTTTCCACAAGCTAAAGAGCTTCTGGCTCAGCTATCAGTATAGCTAGTGTAGTCCTCCATGAGAGAGCGGAGCCGCCTTAGTCCTTTATGTCAGTGTTTCGGGCGTTTATATAACACAGATCACCAATTGCATCTACTGACCACAGGTCGAATAAGATTGCTTCTGCCTTCTTAAGCCAATTATCTTTCCTCGATTCAACAGCTCTTCGTTTATCCCCTGCCTCATATTTCCGAGAAGAAACCGAGATGTTTTTGGGCTTTATTTTCACGAGTTAAAAGAAATTTAAAACTTATATTGGTAAAATTAACGAAGTAAATAATGGTTGCCTTTTGTAATCCATTATCAGTATGGTTTAGGAAACTACCCAAACTACAAGTAGTCTAGTGATGCAACAATCATAATGATGATGTATCGTAATAAACAGTTAGTGGCCGCTTCCTAAACCATACTGATAGTGGATTACAAAACGCAACCATTATTTACTTAAAATTGACACGTGGATGGGTAGATTCAATATATTATGCAGTCATTTGTTCCTGTTTTTACGGGTTTTTATTTTTACGTTTAAAACTAAGCTGCTTGATTTGAGGAATATAAATGGTAATTTAGATAAGTAGACCCGTATTTGCGTGGAAATGGTGTGGGGAAAACCACAGTAATAGATCACACGGGGACTATTACTCTCCACCCTCCAAGTGTACCCAGCCGAAATTCCAACTTTAACTTCCCTTTCATCGACAATACAGTATTTTGCAAAATGTAGCCTACACTTTAGACAGCGTGGACTTTCAATAACAGATCGATCCCACAAGTGCCTAGGTATGTAATGAAAGCTTTACAGCTGAGTACCTTATGAAAGTTGATCATTTTAAGTCGGGGCTTGGTTTCATGCCCTTGCTTAGATGTTAACAATAACTGGAGCAGCCATAAGCCATGGATGTTCGTATTTGGCAGTAAATGTTTCTGATATTACTTACGACTCTCCATTTGTTATTTTGAATTATTTATTGGTTGAATATTATGTTTATTGTTACATAATATTATTGTAAACACACGCTGTGGTATTATTAAAATATAAGTAGTAGCTTAAATAATCACTCAAGTGTCAATTTTATAAATTAATTAATCAATTTTCTTCGTTAATTTTACCAATCCAATTTTTAAAGTTCAGTTAACTCGTGAAAATAAAGCCAAAACACATCTAGGTTTCTTCTCGGAAATATGAGGCAGGGGATAAACGCAGAGCTGTTGAATCGAGGCAAGATAATTGGCTTAAGAAGGCAGAAGCAATCTTATTCGACCTGTGGTCAGTAGATGCAATTGGTGATCTGTGTTATATAAACGCCCGAAACACTGACATAAAGGACTAAGGCGGCTCCGCTCTCTCATGGAGTGACTACACTAGCTATACTGATAGCTGAGCCAGAAGCTCTTTAGCTTGTGGAAAACCGCCCAATGTCGTAAATGGCTGAACTCCTGGCGCCAGCTGTGGAAACAGTCACCCCGTCCCGAGGTTTCTTTAAGCTATGCACATGTTTTCTTTATTCATTATTCTTTTTTCATGTACATATCTCTCACGCAGCTGTAATGGTTCATCAAGGAATATAGATATTTATAACACATCAATGCACACTTAGAGCTATAATTTAAAAATACCTGAATATAATACATCAGCTTCCTTATAAGAGGCAAGGTTATCCGTGCTAAGTGTCCTAGAGTGTGATCCTTCATGTCAAAGATGACGACATAACCAGGCTTCAAACCGTTATCCGACAATACCATGTCGTTGAACATCAAGAACGCTTTGATGGACGGTAGGAAGAACAACTTTAAGGGGTCCATGTCTGTCAACCTATAGATGAGGACCTTGTAGCCTTCTGGAGTATTCCGAGTCAGCTGTACCATATTACTGTCAACAATAACATAATTCTGTGCAACTTAGGTAATAACGATTAGTGCATTGCGCACAATGCGCAATTCATAATAAAAATTACAACCGTTCTAAATGAAATGTAGTGATCAAGGTCTTACTTAAATCGGTATTTTTTTTATTCATAGAAATTGGCCTAACCTCTTTGCTCTACTTATTACTTTTATTACTCGCGGCCCTCTTAATAGGCCTATTCTAAAATATTTTTGCGGCCCTCTGGTTTTTACTAACACTTTAATCATTGAAATTTATTCTAAAATGGTTGCTTTATTTACTGATTATATTTTTACAAACAAATAAAAAAAAGGGATTAATTTATCTAAACGTATTTAATGGGAACTCTGCTGTTGAACACTTTCCACTAATTTGTCTAATATTGTTTCAATTGTGTTACTTAGTGCTATTCGCGTGCAGGAGTTGATTCTGAGTCGATTTCACTGCTTGGTTTTGATATTTACCATTGTGGAAGATCCCTTTTCACATAAATAATTAGAAACCAAGGAAAGCAAATTTTGAATGGCGATCGTTAACAGGTGGGGATCATTTGTATTATCCGTGATTTATATTATCTGTTCTTCCCCTCCCATCCACTACCCCGGAAAATCGAGAGTCTACTGTGCATACATGTTTACAATAATCAAATTCTTTCTTCCAAAACCTAAAATTTAAGATAATTGAATTAAGTAATAAGCAAATAACATTTTAAATTATTTATTCGAGGCCCCCCAAAAAACCTTTCACGGCCCCCTGGTTAAGAATCTCTGCTCTACTATATAAATTCTTTAAACATAATTCACGTAAGGGACCACATAATATATTTTTAGTCTGCTGTGTGTATTGGCTACTAATTGGCTAGATAATTTCCTCGCATTCTCGTTGGCTGGTGTAAGGGCTGTCTCTTTTCAATATATCAATAGTAAAAACCCATATTGAATATATTGTGTTTCAAACTCTCGCTAACTATGCACTATTCACTATTAGTTATGCGTTATACATGGATATAAACCCACCCTACGGCACTGTAGATCCAGTGGACGTGATGATATCCCAAAATATACTTATTGTTTCAACATCCATATGACACGTTGTTCTTAACCTTTATTTTTCTTCATATCAAGGGAAACATAAGGTATACCTTCTTAAAAACATGATATATTAATTTCTAAACTGGAATACATTACTACACAAATAGATGCCCAATTTTCATCACTGTAGATAAATGTTAAATTCAGTGGAAGCTAGTGTATAGGCACTGCGGAACAGCAGCACCCCCTATTTCCACTTTATATTATCTATGACATTTAATATAATGAGTCCTTTATTCTTTAATTCTTTATTTATTTTTGTAGTACAATATGTATTCCTTAAGCTTAGTGTCAGTACTTCAGTAGCCATCCCCCAGTTTATGAAAAAGATACCAAAAATCTTTGTATGGAACTGTGCGCTTCACAGTGCCAGCTACGTGGTGTTCGACTGTTGTGCGCATGCGCACATAGGAGGGGGTAGGAGAGGAAGGTGGGACTGCCAGGTAGAGAGAGAGAGCACTATTGCTCTCGCAGTGCCGGCTCTGGAGTGATGGTGGAAGGAAGTTATTTTACTCAGCGTGTGTTGTGCTTATAAACCGTGTACCATATTCTTGAATGTGATAAAGTGTAGAAGAGTGTAGAATTATATTATTATTCTGTTTCCTGATATTCTATTTGATTAATTTTTTTTTTCAGTTCTTTTATTTAACAGAAAGACTAAATGCACTTGCAGTACTTTCAATGGAGAGAACTTTACTCAATTGTCATACAGAGATCGAGGAGAAAATTATTGAACTTTTTGCGCAAATTAAAACAAGAAGAATAGATTTCAATTTAAATGAATAGATAAAGCTTGAACTGTAAAAATTTAAGTTAAAGTAAGTAAAAAAGTTTTTTGTTGTTGTTAAGAATTTATCAAGTTACTGAATAAATTTTCTTTTTATACATGTTTTTTTCCTTTTACACAATTTTAAAACAAAGGCTAAACATTTTTTGGAGCAGCACCCCCACTAAGTTTAGCTACGAGCCGCCACTGATTAAATTCACATTCTGAAAAGATAAAGGAACTATTTGATAGAGGTAATTTTAGCGTTTGCTTAGAAGTATAAAATGGATACCTTATGTTAAGAAAGTCTTGAATCTCAGGGTTCAATGAATCTCTGTTGCTGAACAAATCTTTTGACTCTGTTCTGAACGTGAAATAAGCTTCAATTGTTTTTTTCGTCTTCTCTACACTATCATAACAGCTGTGCAGGAACAGGTGAAAATGTTCATCTGAAACAATCAAGTTCCAAATAGAGATAATAATATAAAACAAAAATGAACAATCATATTGAACATTGTTCAGATTTATGAAAACATTGTGTACACTATATAGACACGTACTGATAGATAAAGGACTTGATATTTATTAATAGACTATAACTTTATCCTATTTTAAAATTAATTCTATATAGACTAGTGGCTCACTCCACTAAGCTTAGAGTGGATTCGACTATAGGCCTCTCACTAATGTAAGGGGATGATAATATAATGCCTTATGACCAGATAGGAGTGGAAAGAGATGGTATATATCTCAATATTATATTATACTTTAACTAAAGAGTAATTAATGGAAGTTATACATTATTATAATGAACCCTTAAATGGTATGAGGGGATGGTGTCCTATTAAACTTATATCACTGGACGATGACAGCGTCCTATTGTAATCAAAATTTCAATGATGGAAATAGATGTTGAGATATACCTTGTTTTAGCTTCCATCTCAAGAACTTATTATACATATCAGTCAAGGATGGTATAATATGAGCCTCAATAATAATATTATTTATCTTTAATCATTGATATCTAATGTGACTAGAGCAGACATGTCAAACTCACAACCCACAGGCCTTGTGAGGAACCAACATGCAATGTGACTAGAGCAGACATGTCAAACTCACAACCCACAGGCCCTGTGAGTAACCAATATGCAATGTGACTAGAGCAGACATGTCAAACTCACAGCCCACAGTCCTTGTGAGGAACCAACATGCAATGTGACTAGAGCAGACATGTCAAACTCACAGCCCACAGGCCTTGTGAGGAACCAACATGCAATGTGACTAGAGCAGACATGTCAAACTCGGGGCCCACAGGCCCTGTGAGGAACCAACATGCAATGTGACTAGAGCAGACATGTCAAACTCACAGCCCACAGGCCCTGTGATGAACCAACATGCAATGTGACTAGAGCAGACATGTCAAACTCGTGGCCCACAGGCCCTGTGAGGAACCAACATGCAATGTGACTAGAGCAGACATGTCAAACTCGCGGCCCACAGGCCCTGTGATGAACCAACATGCAATGTGACTAGAGCAGACATGTCAAACTCACAACCCACAGGCCCTGTGAGTAACCAACATGCAATGTGACTAGAGCAGACGTGTCAAACTCGCGGCTCACAGGCCATAGAGCAGGGAGGAGTGTTATAGCTTAGGCCTACCTGTTAGCGGCGGAAGGTGAGTTTGACTCGAATGCCAAGTTTTTAACTGGTAGATGAGCTCTGCACGTCCGCTGTCAATATCACTCTCAGGCAGACCATTTTTGAAGGGTTGTCTGCACTTGGGAGCGGTTTCTGGTATATCTTTCATTTTAACAACAGGTCTACCCTGTTAACAATATGTTAATGTTTGTACTTTCGTCATTTTCATCTTACATATCAAAAATGCTTTTAACATGAATATTGAAGTAAATTATTTATATTAGTTACACTTTAAACAGGTTTTACAAATAATAATAATAATAATAATATCGTCTATTTAGGCGAAGTTTAATCCTACACCTTTTCTTACACTTAACTCACATATTATAAAGAATGTAAATTTAATACTTATGAGCCAAAAACTAATTTATAATAAATTAAAATATGACGATAATTTAGCGACTAGAATGATTGATTTTATTGAAAGTTTGACCGAAATCTAAGAGTAATAATAAATGTGTTTTGTCCATTAACAGTCTTATGTCATCTGTGACATAAATTAGTGCTGTGGCTGTGCTATGGTGTGGTCGAAATCCAGACTAATATTGTTCCGGTAGATTGTTGGCAGTTAAGTATTCATAAATTTGACTATGTACTATGTATTTTAAGGCTTTGGATAGAGTTGGAAGAATATATTTTATTGGTCTATAGTCCTTTACTGCAGTGTTTCTTAACCTTTAATAACTCGCGACCCCCTTAATATCCCAACATATTTTCGCGGACCCCTGGTTTTTTTTACTAACATAGGGTATATTAATCATTAAAATTTCTTCTAAATTGTTGACTTTATTTACTGATCGGTGAGCTGGTGTTCTAGGGGTAAGGTGTCGGACTTCTGTGCTGGGGTTCCGGGGTTCAATTCTTGGTCCCAGTACAGATTTATCTGACTACCAAACCCTTCCTTCACCTCTGACAAAACGTGTATTAATCACAACTTGTGAATGTGGGGAATGCCAGGCCTCCACCGTGGTTCGGATCCCACGTTAAACTGTAGGTCCTTCATTTCATATCACAATCACCCTACCATTACACATGAGCGTAAGTGCGTACAACCGGAACGGGTAGTAAGACGCGGTGATAATAATAATAATAATAATATTTACTGATTATAAAAACAAACAAATAAAAAAACAGAAATCTACTTACCTAAATGTATTTATTGGAACCTCTGTTGTTGAACACTTTCCACTAATTGGTCTATTATTATTTCAATTGTATTACTTAAATGATATTCGCATGCAAGAGTCGATTTCAATGCTTCATCTCAATCTTAACCATTCTATAAAATCCCTTTTCACATAAATAATTAGAAAAAAAGGGCAGCAAATTTTGAATGGTGGTGGTAAACAGCTGGGAATTATTTGTACTATCCATGATTTGTATTATCCGTGCTTCCACTCCCCTCAATTACCCCGGAAAACCGAGAGTCTACTGTACTTACATGCCTACGATCATCGAATTATTTCCTTCAAAACGTAAAATTTAAGATAATTGACTTTAGTAATAAGCAAATCACATTTTAAATTATTTTTCTTAGGCCCCTTAGAAAACCTTTCACGACCCC
>CABFOV010003691.1:47059-62292 GCA_902141375.1 Timema poppense | reverse complement strand
GTAAGCTCCACCTCCCTCGCACGCGCACGGGCTGCGAAACTTCAGAAATGGCATAGAGCCTTCGGATGCTATCCTCTTAAGGACTTGTATGGTGTATTGGCATCTAAACCTGGGTGACTAGAATTCAAATTCCTTTCCAGGTGTCATTTGTTATTTTTTCACATTTTTCGTATTGTTTATTTTAGAAAACCATGTTTAAACACTTTTAATTTAAATATGTCATATAGAAAACAACCCACACTTAATAGTTGTTAATTATTCCACATTTAAACCCTGATGGAGCATTAGCATCATCTATCATCCACATGGAATAGAATCTCAAGCACATTTTTATTTCAGCAGGAGAAGTTTTCATTCTTCAGCAACTAAGTTGGCACCTTTAAAGCCAAATTCCTGTTCTATGTCTTACCGTCTAAGGAAAATGTGACGTGTTAAAAAATAAGTCTTAGTGTATTAAATTTAACTTTTGTTTAATTTTCTATTATTTTATTAAGTTTATTTAATACAATTTCAATATTTAATATAGTTTTTCAGTGACTACTAGATGAATAAAAAGTATTAAGGTGCGGCAGAAGGGAGCACAAGTAATTTTACGGTTTTTATAGCATTACATTTTTTGGCCAAAATAAATCAAATATTTTTCCAGTAGCAAACTAGAGTTGTTTTTTCTACACCTGCTAATATCAACAGATCTTGAATATCTGTAAATGGTGTCCTGGAATTTTGTCAAAACTTTTCAAACAAAGAGAAAAAAAGTTTTGACAAAATTCCAAACCACCCTTAAAGATATTCTAGATCTGTTGATATTGGCATGTGCATAAAACTAAACTCTAGGTTGCTACTGGAAAAATATTTGATTTATTTTGGCCAAAAATATTCTATTATATAAAAAGTGTAAAAATACTTTCGTTCCCTTCAGCCGCACCTTAAGAGTTATTGTGTTTAGCATTTACCACCCCTTTATTAGTCCAAGTCTTTGCTCACCTTGGCTATGATGTCACTGTCTCGTATAACATGTCCATGGGGCAGTGGTCTTGTTGCGACGACAGACTTGCCCAGTTTATTGTAGCAGGGTCGCTCGTTTGGCTGAAAGCTCTTAACTGGACTCCCCATGGCTAGCTCCACGGTACGTACTTGATTCACTAACTCTTTAAACTCCTCCGGGGTGAGGGAACAGATGTGGTCGCTACCCTTCCATGACTTGTCCAGAGTAATATGGCGCTCTAGGACCTGATAATAGAAGCTTGGTTTACACTCATTTCCAAAAGTCTAGCCAGCATTTTTGAAAACGAGAAATAGCATTAAATTGTATAGAACCAATACATTTTAGGAACAATCAAATATTTTTTACAATTAGTGTGTAAGATTTTGTATTCATAGATAAAATTACTTGAAGCATTGATTACAATGTCTAAGGCAGGGCTGGTAAATCTTTATTAAAAATGTGTGTCAAAAGTGTCAATAATGCTTAGTCACATTCTTTCATGAGGCTATCAGCGTTTTTAGGGGAAAGTGTGGATAAAGTTAAGTCTTTCGATGCAAAGAATGAAGTAGTTTTGAAAGAGGCAAAGATGGCAGTATATAAAAGTGTGATACCATCAACATTGTTTTATGGATGTAAAGCATGGGTTTGTCAGGAGAAACACAAGAGCAAGGTTAATGGGTTGGAATGAGATATTTAAGAAATGTATGTGGAAAAACTCGTATGGACAATGGACAGAATCAATAATGAATGGGTGCTGAAGTTGTGCGATTTGAAAGGGAATCCAATAGGTCAATGTGAAAGAGTTATTATTAGCACCGCGTCTTACTACCTGTTCGGGTTATACGCACTTACGCTAATGTGTAATGGTAGGGTGGTTGTGAGATGAAATGGAGGACCTACAGTTTAACGTGGAATCCGAATCACGGTGGAGGCCTGGCATTCCTCACATTCACAAGATGTCTTGTCAGAGGTGAAGGAAGGGTTTGGTAATCAGATAAATCTGTGCCAGGACCAAGGATTGAACCCCGGACCCCAGCCTAGAAGTCCGACACCTTACCCCTAGACCACCAGGTCACCAATGTGAAAGAAGTGTGTGATGTTGGTTTGGGCATATTGAGAGGATAAGTGTGGTTTGAGTGATGAAGCAAATATATGAAGGTAGCATGGGGCTCAAAAACGGGCTTGTGCCTAAATTTGGTAGACGAATGTGTGAAATATAGAAACATTAAGAATTTTAAGAATAAAGGAGTACACCTGACTCAGTGTATGGATTTTGTTGAAGCGAAGGGAGTATGGAAAGACAAGGAAGTGTGGAGAAAATAAGGATGGATTAAGTACATCATTATTTTTGGTATGATATGCACAGTTTCTTGCCTACTCTAAGGAAATGGCGTGATTAGATATGTAAGGAGTTTTTTTATAAATCATTATATTTTGTTCATTCCTTGAACTGTTAAAGATATTCGAGAAAATTTCAAATGTGAAAGTCAAACCCTTTAAAAAAATGTTATTTTTTATTCAATTTTTAAAGCAATTTTTTTGAGCTCTGCTTATTGGTAGTGCAGAACTAATTACAATTATAGGATTGATTTAACAACCAGGCCCTAGACCAGTAGTTTAACACTTAAATGAATGTATATAAAGTAGGACTTAATAGCTTTTATTTATAGTGTGTTCGCATTCATTTTTGTGTCAAAACTAGACAGCATGCAATTTAAAACATGGCCAGCACAAATTTATACTGCATTCAAAGAAATTAAATTCTTAATTTTATTCAAATTTATGTTATATAGCTACACCTACACACATAAATTGAACCCATGACACTTTTTTACATTTTTAAAACTAATTATTTATTAGAGATGGGTCGAATCTCTTATTTCACTAACCCAAATCTTAAATTTTATTTCTTATCTCGAATTTTTAAAAATGTACCGTTTTAGCTAAAATGGAAATATTTAAAATTTAATCCAAAAAGGAAAAATGATGCCAAATGGCAATTTTAGATTAAACATTGAAAAAAGTATGGAAGGGCAAGGCTACACACTTACAAGGCCTACAGTTTTCTGGTAAGTATGTAGGCCTTGTTTCTATCTCCTCTTTTCACTGTAAAATTTAGTTCAAAAAGAATTGTTTAGAGTTTGGTGCCGCAGACAAATTCTCTTTTGTACGTTATAAACAACAATTAAAACACTTTTTAGTAAATAAACTTTACTGTATTGATACAATTTTATCCTTTAGTTTTTTATTTGGTTACTCTCACAACTACACAAGCTTATATAATTCCTTTTACCATTTGCTTAAAATGGTTAAATCGAGTCAAGATATTAAATGTATATTATATACTTTTTTGAGATTTTTATAAATCTCATATGGCATAGAATTAAAAAGATTTGAGGAGTCAAGCATCCCATTTCTACTAATTGCGTTTGTGATTGAAACTTCATCATAACTACCAAATTTTAATTTCTGATTCTTATTTTAATCTTTATTTTTTGCAATTTTTTTCTGTCTTTAAATACCTTTATTCAAATGATGCACGTAAAACCCCATTTAGGTCAATAGCGTTCAAAATATCAAGATTTTAAATGAAAGAAAACAGAAAATATTCGCATAGGACCTTTGATGTTACACCAAGCAGAGTTTCCACAGTAAACAATCGGGCCTGTTACGAAATGTGTCTGTGCTTAGTTTTTTTTAGCGCTGCATCATACTATTTGTTCAGGTTATATGCCCATTTGTTTAGTGACATAAAAATGGACCCCAATTGAGAATACTTTTAAAATATAAATGAATTTAAAGCTGTAATTTTCAAACACAAAATTGTTTCAGGATTCTAAAATTGTATAATTTGTACACCATAAAAATTTTTAGTAAAATACATAGACTTTAAATGTAGCTTGATTTCAAATACTCTACGCGCGCTCGAAATGCCTTGTGATTGGTCTGACGTCACTCTTGAGTAGTCGCTAGCTAGCTGACAGGATAATACATGGATTCCGCTTTGTTTTTGTGAATGTTTAGTTCCTTTCTTTTCCTAATATTTATATTTTGTCTATTTGTTTATGATGACTATTCATGTTAATATAGTATATCCAATTATAACCCTCAGCTTGAACCATAGGAAATTTTCCTTATCGTCTTCCATTCAAAACAAAAGAGCAACAATCGAATTAAGTTATAGTTTTTTTAATTAGTTCTCTTGAACATGGAAAATAGCTTACATAATGACTTTTTATATAACACAAGCATGAAGAAGGGGAATGTTTTGAGCAAATCCATTTGCATTAGACTAACCTGAATAAAAGGGTAAGTGGTTACAGAGCGGGTGTTGAGGGAAGGGGGATTTCGAGAATTTTATTATATAAAACCAAATAAAATTTACAAGTTGAGATAGCTCAACGGCAATGTGTCCAGCTCACGATGCCGTGCTACTATCATATCCATAAGGCCAGGTTTTGAATCTCATTCAAGTGCATTGGGTGTGGTTTTACAAATTGTAATTATTATTAACACATTGTTTTTCCCTCACCCCCCTTCACGCTAAAGGCCGGTACATACATGACCGGGTCGAGTTTATTCCTGGTCTCGGTTTGCATTCAAATTCAGATCAGGGTGGTTTTTCCAAAATGATTTTCCATTCTCCCTCCATGTAAATGTTGGTACACTTATTTTTTATTCAACTTTTCTCATTCCTAACATATTAGTGTGATTAGGACATTTTACGCTTACAAATTGAACAAATAGTAAAACTTGATGCTAAAAAACTATTCAACGATTCATTTTCACAGTTGCACATGTGAAGCGGTTGAAAGACGTGTTCAAAGCTCAACAAAACTAATTATGTTTGAAATTCTGAAAACAAGTCCCTTATTGGTTTATGCAACACACAAAATAAAATGCTAGTAAAAAAATACTGTAATTAAATCATCTGTTTCCAACACCTGTGCTCTCCACGGCCAAAGCATTTATGGCTGGAAAGCTACAATCAACTTTAAAAAGTTACAGGACATCTCAAAGTCACCCAATACATAAAGACGAGCTGAGACGGGGCTGGTCTTGTGTGTCCTGACAGAAATTCGGGTGCATTTTCTGGCAACATTTTCTTCCTCATCCTAAGCCCATATGATTAAATCGTGTGAACATGTGGGTCTACAAGTATAAAACTTTGTGCAGAAAAAAAATTATTTTGATTAATTATCTAAAACTATTATCAATCCACTTTGCTGAGAAATACTAGCTTAGGTAATAGACAGTAAATGACTCTTACAAGATAGATGGTTTCTGTTTGATTATTTTGGTCTGTCAATAAATAAAGAGTGTGTTTTACAAGAAAAAAAAATTGGCGGCCTTCAGTTAGTTTAATTTCTTGCTTAATGATAGGCAATCATCTACTACTAACTTATAAGTAATACAAACATTGCAGATCCTATTTTTTATATATATATGGGGTACAAAGCACCATCTATAGATTTTTTAGTTGCAGTCATTGTGATAAATAAAGTTAAAAGGACATAATTAAAGATAACACGAAATGAAAACGAAATAGAAATAACACAGCAAGTTAACAAAGAGCCAATTATATGTAAGGTGTTCTTCTCAATTGCTCACACTACTAATTCCAGTTTTGAAACCTCTATAAACTCTTGAAAAATAACTAAAAATAATAATTAACAAACCGTTACTTATCAGAATTACCAAATTATATGATTTAAAAAAATTAAAAGAATTGCCAATTTTGCAAGACAGCTGACATTCAAAATTCAGGTTTTTCATGAGAGTAGGCCTATTTTTAAAATTTAAAAAAAAAGCAGAAAATGTTCTTGACCCAATATGTATTAGTCTTATATATGACACACATATTTAAAAAAATTACACCAATTTAAACTCTTATATACCTAAGTTGTAGGTTGAGGCCATATCTAATTGGGGTGGTTTTTCACTGGATTTTAATCCCCACCCTATGCTAATGCTCTAAACCAGTGATTCCCAATCTGTAGTATGCTGTGAGAAGCCAAACAAAGCAAGCAAATTAAATTCTGGAAAAGATAAGGGCCTCATCAAATCTTAGAAACATATTATGACCAAGTCCAACCAAAAGTAAAACAGATTTAAACAATGGTTGGAGGGACGATTCAAGCTCAGACAGTTGATGCAGCTGAGCAGTCTGTGTTATATACCTTAGCATCATTTAAAAGTACCAAAATAGTAAATACTCAGCTTTGTCTTGCTGGTATTCCAAATTACAGAAACTCTTGGGGTGGCATGCGATTCAAAAGGTTTGGGAACCACTGCTCTAAGCTGGATTCCTAATCCTCACTCTTAAATTAAGGCCATCAATAACTCTGGTGTCAAACATAAAACATAATACTCACTCTGGCCCCCAGAGCAACAGCAGCCACAGAGATCGCAGTGCCCAGCTCATGACCCGAATAACCCACATGTATGTCTGGGAACTCCCACCTGTAAGTGTCAAGGACTCGCAGGTTGACTTGTTGAGGAGGGGTGGGGTACGCTGAGACGCAATGACAAAGACAGAACTGACCACCAGCGGCTTTCACTGTCCGGTACACAGCTCTCACTGTGGACATGTCCTGCATTCCTAGGCAGTGTAATGAGAGTATACCCTGATTTTGGTTGGAAGAACAGTAGAGAAAATCAAAACATATTTCTTTGGGGCCAACATTGATAATATTTTCTTACATTGTTTGTGTTATTTGATAGGTATTGATAATATTTATCAAAAGTAACATCTGCAGATGACATAACTTCATCTATGAATATATTAAGGTTGTTTTAGTAACTTTTGTAACTAACTTATACTGTTCTTCCTACCAAAATCATACTATAACTATCAAGGACCTTATTTGTGGTCAAGAGCACTGAAGCTTTGTGGTGCTGAATGGTCACCTCGAGAGCGTGACTGGTGTTCACGCAATGTGAAACTGTTTAAGGTAAAAGGGATTTAGAACTCTTAAAAGTGCAGTCTCAGGACATAATAACCCACACTAGTGTTGATAGTCTCTAAAAGGACAATATAACATTTCGAAAGAATTTTAAAAATGGTTCATACAAAGGTTATTACGGTGATTATTTTTTTTAAACTGGGATATTTCATATGCACCTGAATAAATTTATTATATCATTCAGTAAATGAGCTACAAATTAACTTAATTTGAGAACAGAGACAGCGCCCAGTACTTCAGCTTACTGTGAAAGACAAAGCTGTAATTTAACCAAGGATATATTTTTCAGGCATGCTGAGATTTGAACTCGGCACCTTGAGCTCAGTAGGCGACCCACTTAGATAGGGTGTCGGATTATTAATTGATGAGGCATTGAAATAATAACGGCATATAATCTGATTTTCAGTGTCGAATGTGTGATTAGGGCTCCCAAATGTGTGTCAATGTACAGTCTCAAGTTCTCAATAAACCTGTTTGCTCATGACAAGGCCAAAGTTCAAATTTAGATCTGGGGGACATGTGATTTATCACCGATTTTCCCCTCCTCTCTCTTGTTGAAAAGTTTTGAAAAACTAAAGCTACAATCAACATATTTATATTTTAGTGGTGTTTCTTTTCAGATTTATATTTAAAACCTTTTGGTGTGAGAGAAAAAAAGGTTAGAACAAATACTTAAATGAATGAATGCTATCAGGTGGTAGGTAGTTCTGGAAACTTAATGTTATTTTTTTAATATTCAACTAACCTGTGGATATTATCAGTGGTCTTTTTTTTGAGGTGGCATACTTGAGCAAGGGCAAATTGTTGGCATCTCCTGAACCAATTTTTATGAATGGAACATTCATGGAGTCAAGTTCATCGATTGACACCTAAGATTTAAAAAAAAAATGCTAAAAGAATTAAAGGTATCAAATGTTTTTAAAAGGAATTTAACAAGCAATTTTTTAATTCTTAAGATTCCCAGTTATAGCTTCGAATGAGTATGGCGAACTTTAGAGCAACCTCTTAGTGATAAATGAACCTTGATCAAGACAGAATTTTATTTTACTCTTCTGTATTGCAAAAGTAAACAGGGTTACACTCATTTAAAATTAATTTTATCTGGCATTCCAGGTGATAATAATCCACTATGCTTTATGTGCCTCTGAAAACCATCATGTTAATATTTATAAATACAAATTTTAAGTTTCTGAACTTAGCAATCTGCTCTTGATTATGTGCTAAAAATTGAAACAACATAAACACTTGCTGTGGACATTTTTTGAATACAGTTTTTTAAATCTATTTAGTGACAGAACAAGGAAATCGGGATTCAATCTACAACTGGGTGTGTTGGGGATAGGTGGTAAATAATTTATCCAGACAAATACTGGTGCAGTTCCAAAATATTAATCTCTGATCTTATTATTTAATCCTAGCAATTTAAAGTTAAATCCCAAAACCTAAATTTACTAGTAAAAAAATCTATTTAAACTAATGAAACAGGATAATAAATGTAAATACAAAATAACTGTGCCAATATTTGTCTGGAGGAAATCTAACAAACCATATTGTGCCCATAGTGCACTTGTTTGGGATCAAACATTGAACTCCAGGATCAAAGTTGAATGTGTTGATTCCTCACCTAATCCAACATTAGTGTTAAATCTACTTCAGTGGTCATGCAGTCGCTACATCAGGCTTGCAATAGACTGAGTTTACCAATTTTATTTCACAATAAAGTAGAGGTTGGAATTTTGCCCTTTGGACTAGTGATGATATTTTACATGTGATTCATCAAGCTGTGATTTTTCCATCTCTTCGCACTAATGTGGGTGCACTTCCTTTAATAATAATTTTGGGATCAAGTCTTTCATGTTTGGCTTATACTACTGTGTTAATAAATATCCAAAATATCCTTTGTACACCCGACATGGTTTGAACCCCGGTCTCCATATCATTGGGAGACAGTCTATTGTGAGAGTGATGCGTTAGACTATTTGCCCACAAAGTAGGCGAGTCATTAATAAACTTGGTGTTAAATGAAATAGTAAAAACCTTTTTAATGTTAAGATGGATAAATTATGTTTCCATTTATAGTTATGATTTATCTAAAATGTTATTACAAACCACAAATACTGATTTTAAATTTAACAAATTTCAAAATTGTTTCAATGTTTTAGAATGCCATCAAGAGATAGCAAAAACTTACCATATCCATAGCAGAAGCAGAAAACATGACTCCCTCCTGCCTTGTCGCAAACTCCTGCAGTTCTCGAAACTGGTCCAAAGAGAACTCTAGGAACTGCTTGTGTTCTTTGTAGGTGTCACCCCAAGAGTTGGGGCCCAAGTAGGGTCGTTCTAGAGCAGCTGAGTTGAACTTTTCCCCAAGGCAAGATTTCTGGAACTTGACACAGTCAGCGCCACTTGCCTGGAAACGTGTGGGTTCTAATAATGATAATGGGGATAAGACGGAAGGAGAAAGGGAATCTAATTTTTTTTGACAGGCTGGACTTCGTTTATCCTTTTAAAAAAAATACCTTCTACAAACCTTTATTAGGGGTTGTGTGATGTATGTAATTAGACCCACAATGCACTTAGTAACCATGGCAAAGAGACTAAGGTTCAAACTCCAGCCAGGTTTATCCAAACTCGCATGCCTATAAAGACTCACCTTAGCGGCGCTGATGAGCTGTTTCGCTATGTTTATGTCTCCTTGGTGGTTCTGTCCTATTTCAGCTACAATGAAACAGGGATGTGACATTCCAATCTTTCTCTCTGGTCCAATATTGAGATCGTCCGCCATTGGTCTTATTTTCTAAAGACACACATACAATTTGCATCAGTGAGCAAACAGACTAATTAAACTTGTCTAATATAGTATGTCGGTGACTATAAATTTGAGATTTGAATCCTGTCCATGGATTTTCCTTAATAGTTCCTCACTTTCCACAGAAATGTGGATACATTTTCTATAAGTTTTACCTTCTTAACTATACCTAAATAAACGTGTATATACCAGGGCATATTGTAAGGTTAGACCATGAGACAGAGGCCCCCCCCCCCCTCGACCAAACCTTCTACTGGAAGGCTAAGAGAAATAAATAGCAAAGGTTTATATTCTATTATAAGTTTAAAATTAACTCTCAAAGCAATAAAACTGACCAAAGTGCTTCTTGCGTGGAGAAAATATTTTTTTTCTCTTCCACTTTCTCTATTAAGACTAAACATACTTTGAAGAGGTTTTTTTTATAATTTCCATCAATACTATAAGATTCCCACCCTCCTTCCCCTACTCCAGGAGTACCATTATTAACCTTGAGAAGAAGCATAACAGGTTGAAAAATTCTAATGTCAAATTGTTTTGACAGGGATATTGGGTGTTTGAAGATTAACAGAGCGGGTGAGGAGTGGCTAGTACTTGAGAAGATTACTATGAAGGATATTTAGGCATAACACATAACACTTCTCTTATACCAGAGCTAAAAACATTTACTTATTTTAATTACAAAATTGTGAGAAAATACTCCAAACTAAGACAAATATTCAATTTAGTCATTTATTCAACTCAAATATAAATATATTTTTTTAATTACATAAGTCACAGGAAGAATTATTTCACATACAAAATAAACACAATTATTACCAGTGGGTTAAGCAATACCATTAGTCGGTTTTGAAATAGTAGTAATTGTGTAAAGAATTGACAATCATTGGAGGGTTTTCCCTGATTGTACGCTAGAGCATTCTCTTGCTAAACATTATTGTTAATTACTTTTAGTTTTAGATGTGAATAAATAGTTTTGTATCTTTTGCACGTTTAAATAAATTTAAAATTGTTTAGTTCAAATCTTGTTTTAAAATGGAAAGAGAAGAACAGATATATATCCTATTGAGAGCATCATAATAAAATTGTTGTGTTGTGTTGTGTGCACAAAAATCGGTGAAATATATATCTGCAAATCATCAGCTAGCGATAACTTAAGGAGATAAAGGTAGGATGACTATATCTATAATTTCAGTCTACTCTTTTTCATGCTATGCCACGGGATGTACTAGAAATGGAAAAATTGAATCCCATGGTATTCAAGATATTTGAGATTTGTAAAATAAGACCTCAAAAAGTTTTTCGAATATGATCAACAAAACCTCGACTTAAATAATGCATTCAAGCAATTGTTAAAGGGAATTATATAGAATAGTGCAGTTGGAAAAATAACAAAATCACAAAAAAGGACAAAATTGTTTTGTAATTAATTTAAATAAAAAAGTATTATTTTTGTTGATAGTGACATAATAGACATGACAAACAAAATATCATTTGTCAGTGGCACCAAGCTTTAAACAACCTGTGTTTAGATTCAAATTTAAATAATATTCACTTGAACTAAAATTGGACATTTCAACATTTGAGAATTCAAAAGAAAATTTAAGACTTGGATTCTAGAAATATAGGATTCGATCGTTCTCTAGTATATAGGACAATTCATTCTACTTTTACTAACATTGGTTATGTTAGAAACCTGTTATGGAATATACAAAATTAAATTTGCCAGGAATTTAGAGAGAACTATTTAAATAACAATTATCATAATCATCAACTGTTTCCAGTCTGTGGCTGGGTCAGTTTAGTAAAATGCTCCCATCTTCCTCTATCCTTCCACCATTCTTCCTTCTTTAATTTCTTCCATTCTTCTCCTCTCGCTTGAACACTTTTTGTTATCTGCTCCTCCCATATCTTTCTTGGCCTCTCTTGCAATCTTTTTCCTACATACTTCATTCTCAACATTTTCTTTGACATCCTGCCTTTTTCCATTCTCATTACATTCCCATAGCATCTCAGTCTTACTTCCTCTACCATCTCATGTACTCCCTGTACTCCTACTCTTTCCCAGAGAGCCTCATTACTAATCTAAATAATAATATTAGTATTAATTGGTTTATTTTTATAAGTGGGGCTGGTAAAATGAGTTGTTTTTTTAAATAAAAAAACTCTGTGAATTAAATACTTATTGGTGTGGTGGGAGAGTGAAATAGGGGTGATTGATGTAAGGATCAATGCAATGAAGAACATTCTTAACTAAAAAAAGGGAAGCAACAGAACACCAGAAGGAGCTCCCATAGAAATTTCCAAAACTAAAAAAGAAAGTTAATCCTATATTACCTTAACAATATAATTTCAACTAATCTTAATTATCAGTAGAGCTAACTCTGCTATAGTGTATTAATTTTAGCCAACGGGTCAGTTCGAATTCTGACAGCGTGCACTGGGGGTGGTGTCACTAGAGTATGATTTTCTATCAACTATTCGGGCTTGTGTGTTCCCTATTAATTTAATTCATAGCTATTGTCACATTTCCCACTCTAATTATATTTAGCTAATCCAACCTAACAAATGCAGATAGTTAAATTATAGTACCTAATGTATAAAGTATTGCCCTATAAGACAGATATATATATATATTTAATAGAAAGAACAACAGACCCTCGAAGCCTGCACTGCCGTATGTTGCTTAAAATAAACATAATGTTAACCTGGAAACAAATTGCAAATTGTATTATTTCCAAAATTATCACAATAGGATGAATAGATTAGTAGTGAAAACATAATGCGAGTTGACAAGTAGTGTTCTTGGTACTATACTTCCGCGCCACTCACATTATGACCTCACTTCTTGGACAAATTACGGTGCTTTGCAGGTAAATCAACGTCACTTGTGTTCCACTAACATAAGTCTCATTCAGCTCCATTCTTTAATATTGTCCAAACACCTTCAGTTAGGTTTACCAGATTCATCATCATCATGAACAGCTTCCAGCCACTGGCTGGGTCTGTTTGGAACATAAGCCTCTACACTGCCTACTTTCCTCTTACCATCTCTCTTCCTCCACCTTGGTCCAGTCCTTTCCTCTATATCTTCCACACTTCTTCTTGGTCCCCTCAGGCATCTGTCCCTTGGTCTTCCTCTCAGGCTCCTACCTCCACCGGCATATCCAACATCCTCCTGAGAATCCTTTCCCTCTCCATTCTTCTCACATGGCCATACCACCTTACTCATACGGTATCTATACTGGCCTGAACTGGCTCTTCCTTTACTATTCCTCTTACTCCATCATTTCTCATCCTGTCAAATTTTGTCACACCAATCTTGCTTCTCAGAAATCTCGTTTCACTCGCCTGCATCTATGTTCATCTGTTCCTCTCTTACTCTCACGCTAGTTGTATACCTGTCCTGCCGTGTCATGATCACATCTCACTTTTCCTTATATTAAACCTCATTCCATACCGCTCCACAACGTCTTCCCAAACCTCCAACAACTTCTGTACTCCTTTATCTTCAATACCCCATACCATCAGGTCATCTGCAAACACAATTCCTTTAATATTACCATCCCCAATTCTTTCTGTCACTTCCTTAATTATTTCGTCCGTCACTACCATGAACAGTTTCAGACCGTTCTTTAACTTATACCAATCTGTATTCTTCTTTACTATTTTCAGACAGCTCATACTACACTTGTACATACTCCTCGCTCTGTTTATGGTCTAATCCTGCACTCCTTTCTTCTACAGCGCTTTCCATACTATTAGTCTGCACACCCTCTCATATTTTTTTTCAACATCCAAGACGACCATAAGTAAGTCTTTTCTGCACTCACAGTGTTGCTCTTGCAGCTGTCTCACAGAAAAATTAAGATCCACTGTCAACCTCCTTGGTCTGAAACCATATTGCTCCTCTATCAATCCTCCTCATACTATCTCTCTAATTCTTTTCTCCAATATTTTTTCATACGCCTTTTCATAGTGGATCATCAAGGTGTACCCCCTGTAGTTCCCACACTTCTTCCTGTCTTTCTTGAAAAAGAGTACTATTATTACCCTTTTCCTGTTTTCTGGGACCTTACCATCGTTCCATATCACTATAAAACCACCACTGAAGTCTTCCCTCGCATGCTGCTCTCAGCATTTCCACACTTCATCACCTACTGGTGGCTTTACAATCTTCATTCTTTTCATTACCACTTCCACCTCTCTCCAGTTTAGGTACCTCACATTTTCCTGGCTAGTGCTCACTTCTACATCTCCCTCATCACCCGTGGTTGCACTAGTATTTCACAGGTCCCCAAAGTACTCTTTCCATAATTTCCTTAAGTCCTCCTTTTCCAATACCACATTTCCATTCTTGTCTAACATTCCAATCTGTTCTTCTCCTACTCCTGACCATTCCAAACCCCATATTCTTACCACTCACCCGCCTCGGTGGCGTAGTTGGCTAACGCGCTAGTCGTGTTGAGCTCGACTGCTGAGGACGGGGAGATCGAGGTTCGAATCTCGGTCGGGTGAACTGAGGTTTTTTTCCTAAATGGTTTTCCACTCTCCCTCCACGCAAATGCGGGTTCACTTCCTCTAATTCAACCTTCCCAATTCCTAATCCATTAGAGTAATTAGTACTTAAAGCGTATAACCCAAACGGGTAGTAAGACGCGGTGCTAAATATTATTATCTTACCACCCACACTGTCCTCCATCATTTTCATCTACATCTCCATCCAACTTATTTTATCCTCCTCTAATACCCTCTTTGCTTCCTTTTTTTCTTATATTCTTGCTTCGTCTCGATTGTCCTCTATTTTAACCACTCCTTAAAGGCTCTGTTCTTTTCGGTTACTGCTTATTTGGTTCTTGCATTACACCATGGTATTTCCTTCCATATTCTCTTTCCACTTATTCTTCCATACACTTCCTTTGCCGCGTCCACCAATGCTGTCCAGAATCATCCTAATTCTTCTTACCCTGTTTTGGTTTTGGAACTTGGAAGGCTACTTTCATTTCTTCTCTGGAACTCTCTCTTATGTACTTCCGCTTTCAACTTCCATCTCCTTAACCGCCTCTCCTGAAAAAGGAGGACAATTTAATCTGAAATTAATTGAAATAGAGAATATTTTAAAATAAAACTGTAGCATATCACTTATTTCAAATTACATCTACAAATTATAATCTGCAACAAATGCTAAAATAATATAAAGGAATCAAAAGAAGAAAGTTAAAATTGATTTATTCTGCAATAATATCATCTATGTTCTACTCACATTACATGGATGTCCCCGGATTCGATTACAATGCTTTCACCAATTGTTCTGCAAGTATGGCGGAGTAGAAGACGTGAAAGTTTCGACGGACGTCTAACCCCTTGAACTCAACATTGAAGAAAGACCTGCATATCGCTGGTCCGATACCGCGAGCTACGGATACTACTCCCCTAGCGGACTTCTTTGCACCTTCTTTCTCCACTGCTCCAACGT
>CABFOV010003691.1:32947-46996 GCA_902141375.1 Timema poppense | reverse complement strand
CCCCCCCCCGTCCCCTTGCCATCCCTTTTTCCTGGTTTATATGCCCATTTTGCTAGTCAGAAAAAGAATACCATATAATGGGCGATCCCTAGGTTCACATTTTGTTGTTCATCTTTGGATATCCTCGAAGGACCTCCAGAACCTGAAGAAGATACTGCTGACCACGATGGTTAGGACGTGGGTGTCACCGCCTCGATGCCGAGAGAATCTTCTTTATTGATCCAATTATTCATTAAATTTCCAAGTCCTTCAGACTTGTTGAAATAGTCCTTAAGACAATGATCACCTTTTCTATGTCCTTCGGATTTAGTTTAATTTGTCGGAATGGCAATTATGTTTCCAAGTCCTTCAGACTTGTTTAATTAGTCTTTGTGACTATGTTCACTTTTCTATGTCCTTTAGACTTAGTGTAATTTGTCGGAATGACAATTATGTTTCCAAGTCCTTCAGACTTGTTTAGTTAGTCCTTATGACAATGTTCACTTTTCTATGTTCTTCGGACTTAGTGTAATTTGTCGGAATGACAATTGTGTTTCCAAGTCCTTCAGACTTGTTTAGTTAGTCTATATGACTTATGTTTTCTTAGGAGCTAGCTTTAAGCCCCCTCTTCTCCATGAGTTCTTTATTTTGTTTTAAGTCCTCATGACTTCACTATATGTCATTGCACCGTGTGTCTATAAAAGCCATTAGCAGATCCTTCACAAATTCATAATAGCACTCCTGTAACTGTCTCACAGCGAATATTTGGTCTACTGTAGACCTACCTGGTCTGAAATCATACTGGTCCTCCTTTAACCCTCCTTTCACTACTTTTTTTGTCGTTTCTTTAAAGCACTTTCTCACAATGGTACATAAGTTTAATTGCCCTATAATTTCCACATTTATTCCTATCCCCCTTTTTGAAAATAGAAAAAATCCACCCCTCATTCCAGTCACCCGGAATCCCCTTCTCCTTCCGCACTATCTTCACCACTCGGTACACCCACAGCAGCTACTACCACTGCCCTCAGTATCTCCATACCAGCCTCATATACAACTGATACCTTCCCATCCTTCATTTTCCACAATGCCTCTTCAACATCCAACCAGGTTATATCAATGGCAATTCCATGACTGCTGTCAGCTTTGTTTTTTCTTTCCTATTCGCTATTCCCCTTTGCATTCAGAAACTCCTCAGATAGCTCCATCCACATCTCTTTAAGTTTATTTTTTTATCCACCTAATCTCAATTCTTGTACACCTTTACAATACTATCGTCCATGTTCATTCTTCTACTCTTAACCACATTTTATACATAACTTTTTTACTCCCTTCGCTATCTACCTCCATCTCTGGCCACTTCTCCATCCATCTTTTATTTACTTCCCTCACTATCTTGTTTCTTTCCTCTTTCTTGCTTTGTACGCCTCCTTTGCCTACACTGTCCTCAGCTGGTACCACTCCCTGAAGGCCCTATTTTTTCCCCCACGGGCTCTCTAATTCCCGCATTCTACTAAGGAGTTTCCTTCTATTTCCTTTTCCGCTTGTTCTTTCACAGACTTCCTTCACTGCCTCCACCATTAATTTTTTGAATCTTATCCATTCTTCCTCCCCTCTCCCCAGGACATTCCTTGTTACATTGTCCTATATTCTCCTCTACAACTCCTTTCTATAGTCTTCCTCTTTCAATTTCTTAACCTTATCCTTATTTTATAGTTCTCAGCCATCCTCTTTTCCTTCTTTAATCTGAGATTCGTATGGTCACGGTCTTATGGCCTCCAAGAGAATTACCTTCATGTCCATCATGTTTTTCCATACCGATTTTTTTCACAAATATGTAATCCAGAACATATTTTTTTGATCGTACACATGTCCAGCAATCTCTCGCTTTACCCATTCCTTCTGCCCTAACCATCTGCTACAAGTATTTTCATGTGTGCATTGAAATACCCAATGACTCTGCTCAGCCAGAAGTGTTTGAAGGTATTCTTCAAACTCGTTCTTCTTAAGGGTACAAACCAGGTGTGCTATATATAACTAAATTAGAATTTATTGTGGTATATAAATACCGGTATTTTTCTTTTAAGTCAGATACTATATTTTAAACTACTAATGACCACGATCCAAGCAAATACCTTGACGTGCTAAATGTTAACCAGTTATGCAAAACACATGTACGAATAATTTTATCCGTTACCTTAACGCGAGTTGATATGGGCATCTGAAATACTCTAAATCTACTTATTAGGATACCAAAAGAATTTTCAACTATTCTGCGAACTCTATAAGTATATTCTATATTTGAACATTTCTTTGCTCGTTTGTCAGAGGTCTGTGGGAATAAGGTTTCAATAAATAGGTTTTTAGAGAAAAACTATCTCCAAACAAAAATAAACCAATTGGAAATATGTTGTTTTCGAGTTCCTAGAATATTGAACAGTTTCTAAAAATTTCGCTATTGGAATTTTTTCCCTTTGGTCTGACATTTATAAACAAAAAACAATAATCGTCATCAATCAACAATTTCCACAAATATTATACTAATGGAACCCTTATAGTTCCAAAACTCACATATTTAGGATGAGCTTGAATTAATACATGTTTGCCATCGATGGCCCCGAAAAATCCAGCGCAATCCCATCATGCACTGAAGCCATTTTTAATAGTGTTCCATTCTTCATGAATTGCTGGAACCTTAAACAATGAAGTGATATCATAACGTTTATTTATTTGCTTATGTTTTCATATAGAAACATATAAATACATTGATAGTCATCTCTTTACATTTGTAAAATAGTACGTATGGGTATGCTGACAAAGTATCTGTAATATTGGACTAAAGTACAGTAGAGACAAAGGCCATGATGTCACGCAACACCCAAGAAACTCCATCTCAAACAAAAAAGCGTGCCATACAAAGATGGAAAGACATAGTGCTTGTGGTAGCTGACTTGAAATCGCTATACGAGTTCTTCAACTATGAACTTGATGAAGAGGTCTTCTATATATTTAGGAGGAGCTTCGCAGTACAATTCAAGAATTTATCTCAATAGAGAGCTTTACTCGTGCAAGCCAAAATTCAGTGTACTCGTATATTGACCGAACTTGACATTGAAAGATTCTCACTACGTCTAGATCGTCTATATATAGCAATCCCCCATCAGTTCCATCTGCATCTTATACAGATATTGTGTATTCAAACGATTCAATGACTCAACGTCAAGTTTACACACCCATAACATCACCGTTGACCAGTAGTGAAGCGTGATCAATGCCGTAGTCCTTTTTTGGAGTGGAGAGGGGGGTGGTTGGGTGGGTGGGAGTGGTTTTAAACCCCAATTCCCACGAAATTTAATAACAAAATAGATATGGCTTTATTTATGGTTCAAACAATATCAAAATTAAGATACAAGTACAAATTAGGGGGCTGTGTTGTCATAATATGCACTTCAGAGAGCTTCTAGAGGTGTTTAATATTGATGATTTTTCCTTTCCTTCAGCACTAAGGGGGTTATGTTGCCATAAAAAAAACACTTCATATATCTTCTAGAAGTATTTAATATTTAGAATTTTTCCTTGCCTTCTGCAGCTACGGTGTTATGTTGCCATAAAACACACTTCATATAGCTTCTGGAGGTGTTTAATAATTAGAATTTTTCCTTGCCTTCAGCAGTTAGGGGGTTATGTCGCCATAAAAAACTTCATGTAGCTTCTGGAGGTGTTTAATATTTATAATTTTTCCTTGTCTTCAGCTGTTAGGGGGTTATGTTACTATAAAAAACACTTTAGAAAGTTTTTAGATGTGTATAATATTTTAAAATTTTCCTGGCTTCCGGTAGTTAGGGAGCTATGTTGCCATAAGAAACACTTCAGATAGCTTCTAGAGGTGTTTAATATCTAGAATTTGTCCTAGAGTTCAGCGGTTAGAGGGTTGTGTTACTAAAAAAACCACTTCGGAGTGCTTCTAAAGGTGTTTAAATATATAGATTTTCATAACCTATGGCATATTTGGGAACTATGTTGCCATAAAAATACTTCAGATAGCTTCTAGAACTTTTTATAATTTATAATTTTTTCTAGCCTCTGGCAATTTGGGGATGTGCCCACAATATTCCCCCTTAAATTATTGGCTGGCTACGGTCTTGAGCATGATGATAATTTTTGGGTAAGCTGAGTCATGAACATTCATAAAGGGTCTCACTCAACGATGTCGAAAATGGAATTTTTATGACGTTATATAATATAAATCTGGCAAAACTACTACTAATACTACTAGTTAAGTCTTAGCTTTAGGCCTGCATTTATTATTATGTTTGTTTTAGTTTTTTTTATTAGAATCTAAATGTACTTTGTTATTTCCTGTGTTGCTTTTAATTTTGAATTGCCACTATTTTTTCTACTACTTCAATGAAAGATCTTCATTCTCCTGATTGGAAAGGCACTTTTTCCCCTCTCTTTTTTGTTTGCCATTACTGGCAGTTGGCTTATGACTTCAAGAAACAACATGTTTGTTTTATTAAATGAATTTTAGTTTGGTTGAGTTTGGTTGAAGTATTGGCATATTCCTTGTCCTACTTTATAATGGTTCAATAGTGTGGTAGGTTGAGGTAGGAGGTAAAAAAAATGGGGGAAATAAGAGCCTAAATAAAGCTGGCTTATAAGTAGCTAAATTTAAGCTTCTAGAGCAACATTCTTCAGGTCAGTTCTTCCTTGTTTAAAAAAAATCACATATAATCAAATTCTCAATTATGTTGGTTACCACATTGTTCAATAATAGAATCATTAAAAAAAAAGACAATTAAAAGTTTCCAATTTACATCTGTTTCATGTAAAAGGATATTTTCTCTACTCTTTGAAAACCTTTTAGGATAGCTGAGCTTATCGAACTTATCATGACACCTCGCTACTACTTAAAATTCAGCTTCTTATGAAGGTAACCTTGTTACCTACCGTAATTGTTAACACTTTCCACTGAGTAGGCCTATACATTAAGAGCGTTCATCATAGCAGGCCCAACTCCGCTCCCGACTCGCGTGAGACATGAGAGTAAAAGAGAAAATAAAACACCTTCGATATGCCCAAATTGTGTGCAGTGCATTCGTATTTGAATGATTACTCGACATTTTCCGCGGTGACGATGGGGGACAAAGCGACTAAGTTTCTTGTTAATAACTATAATATTTCCCTTGTATTACAGAATGCAGATTTGTGCACAATGTTTATCTGTGAAGCCATTCTAAAATAGTAATAAAAAAAACGGCCGTTTCAATGCATTTTTGATCCAAATAAAAGTTAATATTAATTAAAGAATGTTCAGTATCATGAACTTATATTAACTCTTTATGACCAGTAATGTTTAATCAGATGATTCACGTGAAATAGTTTTTGTGTAAATGTACAATTTCTAGCCGACTGTATTACAGAGTTGGTAAGCATGCTATGAACGTTTTAGATATAAATATATCAATTTTTTCTATGATTTAAGTACGTGGGGGTACCTACTGATCATGTGATTATTACCTTGTATAATCCTTCAAATAGTTGTACCTATATGACACCCAGAACTTCAGGGACAAATGACGAAGTAGCTGGAATAGAGACTCGGAAGAGATTTTGTAGAGCAATGACGTCTATTCAATAGAAGCAAGGGAAGCAATGCTTCCATAAATTTAAAAAGGGACTAATGAACATAAAAGGAAAATAAAGTTAAAACAAATTATTATAATTAGAAACCTCTCCAACAAGTATACTGAGTTAAGGTGGCAGCTCTTCTTTCTTAGAGCAAGCAGTTCTTGCTCAAACTGACCGGCATTTGCCAGCTGGTCTTGCTAGCTCTTTATTTCGTCAATCGTTTGTTTCCGGGTTTGTTCCCTCACCGGGAAATGGGAAGCAGCGTTTCCCTAGGCGAGTATCAGCGCAGTTTACTATTGTGGTTGGTGTATAATCGTACGTTTAATACAGTTGAAATTTTATTTTTGATGTTGATTTTAGCGATATTTATTGTTTCTATATCTAATTATGTCCACTCTATTATAAACTAATTAGTACATCATCAGTTTACATTAAGTTTAGTTTAGTTTTGCATGAATATTGACTCTTGTTTGATTTTTCAAGTGAAGTGGTTTGTTTCTTTGTGTAAGGTAGTAGAATGACGAGTGTATCAACAAGTGCTGCAATGGAAGAGCAGGGCTGATGTGTCAAAATTCATAATTATTACTTTGAAGCATAGTTATCCTTTTTTTTTTGGCGAGAAAAATAAAATAATTGAAACAGGCAGAAACCCCTCCCCTCCCCCATCTACAAATAACTTTTATATATATAAATTGATATCTCAATATTTAGTTTTATGAAAGTGTATAGTAATTATCGGTGTTTTGGATTAGCGGAAAAATATATAGTTGACTTTACTACTTATTAACGATAGTGGTGTGTAGAAAAACATCCAGATTCAAAGCTATTATAAGGCAGGCCAAAGGTCAAACCCATTCGCAGGCACACCTCAAAAGAAAACTTCGGTAATTGTAAATCGACCATTATTATTATTTTATTACTATCGTTTTTATTTGAGCTAGAATCACAATTATTATTTAAATATATATAATTTAATGATTGAGTAATATTTCTCAGATCACCAAAAAGGGACCGATGTGAGACTCCGATTAAACTAGGGTCCATTAAACCCACTGTTGCAGACTGCCAAAACTGTTTCCTGGTGCTAAAAATGTTAAGAGTTACTTGTGACTTAATCATTGCTGGTCTTGACTCTCTCATAATGGTGGATGAACGTTGAATTTTGGCAGCTACATTTTTCAATCAGCAATCAAATTAATCAATGTTTATTCTCATGAATCAATTAAATTCCATTTGTTCTTCCGTTAGCAGTTCTCTGAGAAATCCGGTTGAGGTTACGTATTTTTTCTTAGTAGCCATTTCCTGGGACGAATTAGCTTCTTTTCATTTTTGCCTCATCTTCAATTTTTTTCTATCATCGTGTGTATAATACGATTGGTATGTTTTTAAAACCTTTCTTCGTTAAAACACGTTGATCACTCTTGTTTACTGGACGCAACTTAATTTACTATAACAATCATATGCGTGCAAACGATCTCTCGGCCGAGAAAGCTTAGTACGCTCGGACCAAGCGAACTTGGAAGATGCGCGTGCTTTTACTCGAACGCTACTCGTATCATATATACGCCAATCCGAATGCACTTGGACAGTGTTATTTGGTCAGAGTATATTCGGCCGATAACCAAGTTTCATCCGAGCGTACTTGGACCTGGTAGCTTTCAAATTTGATGTAGAGTGAAGATGCACTAATAAAAATATAAAAAAAAGTCAAAGTGCACTCGTGACACGGAGTTACACTTTATAAATAGGTCCAAGTATACTCCATCCAAGTACGCTTGATGCGAACGTACTCTGTTTTAACCAAAGACTATTAATGTCAAAATCACTTTTTAAAAGAAAAATCAGCATATAGTGTTATTTAAATCCAATTAAATAGCAAGCCTTTTGTACTCTACCAGAAGGTGCAGAGAGAGTGGTCACTTACAATCTTTTAATCAGCTCACATAATAGATAACTATCTTATATTCATGGTGAATTATTTTGTCTATCTCTTTTATATCTCAAATGTAATTATTTAATTACCTCTTTCTTCATCTGTGAATCTGTTTTCAGATAGATGTACATTTCTTTTCAAAAATAAATTGCTATCGTATTAAACCCAAGTTAAGAAAATAAAAAATATACTTCAAGAACGAGTGGTTCAATTTTTTTTTGTCAGATATATTTTGTGCTTTAACCTCTGCTATTATCTATTAGTTTGACGAGCTACATTTGGTTGTTACGCTACTATATCAGTGATTGTAACGGTGATGACATCAATTAATTTATTATTTGTTCTGTGTATGTTCATGAATCTTCTTTTATATTGCCAACTAAGGAATTTATATAAATGCTTTAAAATATGATTAAAATTAAATTAAAACCATATTTAAGACTAAATTGAAAATTAAGTTTTAAAATAATAATATATATCATTTATATTAACAAATTTATTAATTAAAGTTTTTTTAATAGGCTTTAAATAAGTGTATATGTTGGCTTACCTGAAGTATATACTTGAATTTGAAATTAGGCGGCGGTTACTGGTTAACCTAATATCTTTATGTGTTAGTTCATTAATATCGTTAGAATAGTTAAGGTATCTTTTCATTTCTAAGGTGAGCTCACTATTAATAATATTAGATGTAAGTATACTCTCTAAGTTAATTTTGTGACTATGTGTGGTATTTAATTTAAACAAGAAGTTCAAAGTCTGTTTGAAAGTAGTTGCTTTTAAATGGCGGGACGAGGATTTCTGATTAATTCTTTTACTTTAATAACTTTATCTTTTAATGTTATTGTTTGGGCTTGTATTAGTTACAAAGTGTTTCAAGACTGTACGAAAGTATGAGTGATTCTGCTTGTATAATTATAATTTTTTAATGGATATTATCTCGGCTTTTATTAGCCAGAACGTTTTTAAATCTGAACGAAAATATGAGTGAATTTTGTAAAACTGAAGAGGTTTGTTCATCGATACCAGCAGTAAAATTTTATGGAAAACCAAAGTTAAAAGATGGTTTAAGGTTGTTAAAACTTCAAGAAACTAAACCTAACCATACCACACCTCACAAGTTAAAGAGTATCTTAGGTCCTTCTAAAACATGGATAATGTTTAGGAAACAGAGAGATGCAATGGAATGCGTAAAATTAAAAAAGAATGGTTTAATGCCATTTGCTATTCAGCAAATATCTGGTGAAAGAGTCTTCATGGTGGCCCATCCATCTGTTTTTTGGTTTCATGACACTCAAAGGAATCCAGCTGATAGGTGCACTTATGAAATTATTCCAGAACATTCAGTATCAAAACTGTATTTTGATTTAGAATTTAATAGAATATATAACCCTGAGCATGATGGAGTTCGGATGACAGAAATATTTATCAAAATTACATCATATTATATCCTTAAGAAATGGGGACTCTTTGTGAACCGAAGTCATGTGTTGGATTTAGATTCTACCTATGCATCAAAATTTAGTAGACACTTAATTTACCAGATACCTAATTATGCCTTTAAAGATAATTATCATGTTGGTAACTTTGTAAAAGAAGTTTGTAATTGGATTAGGAGTTTTATTTACAAGTCTAGCTGTAGTCATAGCTCTTTGGAGAATGATAAAGATATTTTGGAATTGAATCGTATCTATAGCATTGAGAACTCTGATATTTGTGAGTTGATGATTTTTGATAAGAAAGGGAGTAAGAAGTTGTTCTGTGATGAAGCTGTCTACACAAAAAACAGACATTTTCGTCTGTTTATGTCTACAAAGCGAGGCAAAAGCTCTCCCCTTGTTGTGAGCAAAGAGAATAATTTCAAACCCTCGGAAATACACGTGTTTTCTAATGAAAATTCAAATGGCGCTAGCAGAATTGACAACTATTCAGCTTCAGAGAATATGTTTTTACATTCATTAATAACATATTTTCCTGCCAATGATAATATAAACATTCTTGAATGTAACCATGTCAATGAAATCCGCACAGCAAATGTTGGTAAAACTACACATTCGGAACATTCTTTAGAAGGTGGAATGAAGTCTCCTTATCCTGAGGTTGACTGTTTTATTCGTGAACTTGTCACTCCAATGGGCAGGATCTGGAGATCTTGCTATTTTAGCTCGAATAATCTGTTATCATATGATATAGTTGGTTATCGGTATTGTAATAACATCGGTCGCCAACACCGCAGTAACAATATTAAGTACATAGTTGACCTGGCAAACTATTGCTACTATCAGAAATGCTATGATCCTGATTGCTTCAATTATCGTTCAGTGGAAATTCCATTACCACCAGAGTTAGTGTTTCATTTAGAAGACGCTCAGTTCTTTTGTTCCGATGGCACAAGTTCTCAATCCACTCAAGGGTGCAGTGGAATGCCCACAGGGGACTTTACACAAGTGTTGGAGGCAATTGAAGGAATAGGTTTCACTGGCATTTTTGAAGATGGCATTGATTGGCACAAAGAATTAGTAGCCCCATCCAGTTTGGCTGAAGCCAAACAAGAGTTTCCTGATTATGGTGTTTCTGACTCTAAACTATTGAATGTTTCAGGAGATATTGCTGAAAACTTCATCTAAGTATGTTGGGAATTTTTTACTTACTAGACTAAAAACATATTTGCTATGAATCTATTAAAGCAAGTCTATAATATTTAGACTGAGAGCTAAGCCCAGGTTTTAATTTTTTAATTGGTTTTATAGCCAAGCTAATTTGATGGGAGTGAAAATAGAAAGGCAAGAGAAAAAATCTAGTTATCTTATTTTTGGCATAAAACTAACTCTTATTTATTAAGATGTGACAAGAAGGGACGAGACTACCAGCCTACTAGGCCTATAAAGAAATTAAAAGTAAATTTCCTTGCCCCGAGAAATTTGAGAGAAAATATGTTATTAATTTCACAGGGCATTTAAGTTTACAATAATTGTAAAAGTGAGGGCTTTGAGGTGTGCAGATATGAAACTCTTTTTAGTAGGCCTTCTGTATTCTAACTTAAATGGCCGGAGTTACAGTGAACGGTCTATAGTTAGGCCAATAGTAAGTTATTAGTTATTTATTCAGAATTTGTTTTTAAAAAGCGCCAAAATCGGCTCAAATACATAAACATCCTAATGTAGGCGTGGTTCATCCACTAGCTTGTTACATACATTTAGGAAAGTGAGATTTATTACAAGGTATAAATTATTTTAGTTTAGATGCACTCACCCCAATGATAGTAAAATTACAAATAAACATAAGAGTATACAAAAAAAAGTATGGTATATATACACATACACACGGTATACATAAATATTCTGCTTCAATTAAAACATCAGTTGCTACAAAATTACCCACATATCACCTGGTCAACATTATTTTCCAGAATGTATCTTTTAACTTCATTTTTAAAAAGATTAAGTTTTTTTAATCTTTATTTCTTGTGGTATTGTATTGAAAAATTTTAGTCCCTTAATCTTTATTGAGTTGAGTTCAAAAGTAATGTTTACTCTGTTCTGGAAATAATTATTCAGACTTCTTGTAGAGTAATTCCCTTTTTTGTATTCCCCAATTTTTAGGTTACTAACTTAATAGTTAGATTGTTTTCAAGTTTATATGCCATTACAAGCTTTTGTTAATTTCAAAATACCCAATCTTTTAAGCTTAATGGTGCCATCCTCACTGCTGGGCAGCTGAAAAATATTTTTAGTGCTGTGTTTTGTAGTCTTATTAGAGGTATTAAATGACTTTTAAAAGTATTTTCCCAGATTACATTTAAGTAGGACAAATGCGAGTTAACCAGAGTAAAGTAGACTGGCTTTAACATGTTTAGAGTGAGTTTGTAGGAGAGTTTTTATAGTACCCCAATTGGACCCCTAATTTTATTTGTGACATGGTTTATATGTGGGCTCCAAGATAGTGAGCTATCAATGGTCAGACCGAGATATTTTGCTTTCCTTACTTGTTTCAGTACATTATTCTCAAATTTTATCTGGTAATTATCTCTTCTTTCTATCTTTGTTTCCCGGTTTAATAAAAATGATGTAGTTAGACTTTTCAAAATTCAGTGACAGTTTATTGAGTCTTATAACCAATGGTATAACAATTTCAGGTCTGTTTGAATATTCTATACTATAGTTTTAAAATTTTGTCCAATGTAAAATAAACTTGTGTCATCTGCATATAGTTGTAAATGGCCTTGAAAATGTACCTGGAAAATGTCGTTAACATAAATAAGAAAAAGTAAAGGTCCAATTACCGAACCTTGAGGGACCCCACACGTGACACCACATATAGTGCTTTCATGATTGTTTATGTAAGTGTATTGATCTCTGTTAGTAATATAGCTCTTAAACCACTCAAGAGCTACTCCTCTTATTCCTATTTTAGACAACTTGTGTAATAGAATTTCATGATCGACAGTGTCAAATGCCTTTTTTTAAATCAATAAATACAGCTCCAGAACGCTTAATATTTGTCATCCAAAGTATTTTGTATTTTATCAAACAATTCAAAAGCTGCAGTTAGTGTATCAGATTTCCCCCTAAATTCATGTGAAAAAATGTATTTTGTCTAAAAACTTAAGTAATATGACTTTCAATTTTTTTCTCTAATATCTTTGATATGGAAAACATAAGCAAGACAGGCCTGTAGTTTGATGGATCACATTTACAAGTGCCACCCTGATACATGGGAATATTTTTTTGATATTATCAGCTGTTCTGGAAATTTGCCTTCTGTTATAGATTTATTAAATAGAACAAAGATATACTCTGCAAAAAAAATTGAGCAGTGTTTTAGTACTTTATTAGAACATTTATCAAAAGGTAAACTTCCATTACATTTGTTAAGAAAATTGAAAATGAGCAGTCTATAGTGGTAGTGTAATATGTTCATTTATTATCAGGATATACAGGAATATTCATTGCAAGATTATGACCTACATTTATAAAAAAATTATTTAGCATATCTGCCATTTCAGAAGTTGTATTATATTCCTTGTTCATAAATTTCAAACTTGCTATTTTATTATTAACTTTACAGTTTTTATTAAGGGACTTATTTATCTCCTGCCACAATTGTATAGGATTATTAATACTACTTATAAACTTTTTTGTAAAATAATTTTTCATCAAGCTTCTCTTAAGTGCTGTTAGATTATTCCTAACTAAAATATAATCACTATCATAGTTTGTATTTTTTGGGTTAAATTTAACTAGTTTATATGTTTTGTCACACAATTTAATCATTTCCACCAGCTCACTGTTCGCCCAAACACACCTAGGATAATAACAAACACTATTTGTAATTATTTGACCTCCCCTTCTTTCAGCAAACAACAAAGCATTTTGCACTGTCATCATGAGTTCCTCAAAAAATATTTGTATTTGTATTAATTTGTCCCAGAGATTCATTAAGCTTAAGTTCAAAGATATTGTAATCAATTAAACATTGATTTTCAGTGTCATTTTTCCTCTACACCGTGATGTAATTTGATTGCAATTCCACTATTAGAATGTTGTGATCACTTAAACTATTGTTATTGTTTGAAACCCACAGAGCCTGGCCATCTACATTTGAAATAATTTGGTCTAATGTACTTTCATTGTTATTAGTTATTCTAGTTGCTAGCTCATTGCAAATGTCAAAGCCATAACTGTTTAGCAGATTATTAAATACTTTATCATTCATTGTATTAATGTTTGTGTCCCCTATGATTATACATTTTCCTCTCCGATTTGTTTAGAATGTTTTTAAAATATGCTAGGAAACTATTAAGAGGGATATTTGGAGGCCTATATACAACACTGATCTGTAGGAGTGGGCTTAATGAGTGTATTTCAATTCTTAGAAAATAAAAACCATGCTCATCCATTTCCATAACATTGAAATTCACATTATTTGTGGTATATATCCTGTCATTCCTAAAGGCAAAGGTTCTTGTATATCCATTAATATTATAAAAGTTAGTTTCATATGATTTAAGCCACGTTTCTGTAAGTATAATTAAATCTGGTTGCAAAGGCAGGGTACTTATTATCACCTGTAGTTCATCCAACTTATTTGTAAGACTTTTGATGTTTTAGTAAAATGTATTTAGTTTGGGTTTGGGAAAACAATTAACAAATTGAGTCAAATTATCTAACATTGTCTGTGATAATTTAAACCAATAAAAGTGCCCATACTAATTTATTTATAGAAATACGTCATGTTGCTAATCACACCTACTACTACCACCACTACTACTACCACCACACTACCACCACACTACCACCATTACTACTACCATCACCACCACCATTACTACTACTACTACTACTACTACTACTACTACTTCTACCATTACTACTACTACCATCACCACCACCATTACTACTACTACTACTACTAGACCTACTACTACTACTACCACTACTACTACTACTACTAGACCTACTACTACTACTACCACTACCACTACTACTACTACTACTACTACTACT
>CABFOV010003691.1:0-19255 GCA_902141375.1 Timema poppense | reverse complement strand
CTAGGAATGGCCCTCCCCCCCATCTTGCTAGTTATCCTCTAGGAACGACCCTTCCCCCAATCTCGCTAGTTATCCTCTAGGAACGACCGACCCTATCTCTAGATAACCATTAGGCACGAATCTCCCATCTTTCTACCTAACTTCGAATAATGAGAACCGCCATTTCTTCCAAAAGGATGGCACTCCCACTATACTTAACCCCTCCCCCGCCCCCCCTCTTATGGTTAGCGGACTAATGTTTGCCAAGAATTCACTTGGGTTTATGCAATAATGAGTTCTGCTTAGTATTGAACTAATTCAGATTTGTTGATTCCCACCCCTCCCTGTCCATCTTTCAACCTTATGATGTTTGATATTGTACAAGTCCTTACCTGCTATAATGTCAATCTCACTTAACCAAGTATCAACTTTAAAACAGTCTTTACTCTAATCAATATTTCAATTAGGTTTTAATCAAGGGAATTATTTGGTTGCAAACGTGGGAAGTTTTTTCTTTGGAACGAGTTAGTACGAAGGTCGTCCACTTGCGTTAATCGTGTGTCGGCGGTTCAAACAGCTGTTTAAAGCGGATTATCCGGTTCCCGTGGCTCAGTTCGGGTGTTTCCTTTTAGTTCGCAGGAATTCCACGCATGCTCAGTTTGAAAATGGCGTTCCAATCGCTCGGTCGATGACATGGCGTCGAAGCTTTAAATACAGTGTAATTTCAACCTTATTTGAATGATGTAGCGATTATTTGCCCGTGGTTTTTTTTTCGAATTATTGATAGGATATCCAAGACATAGAATATATTAAACAACATTATTTAGTTGTCATTTATATAGTCCCAAACTACTTTTGTATGTGATTTGTCACTTAAACTCAAAGTTCTGACCTGAAATTGATAAATAATTATTTACATTTCTTCTATTTTTGGGGCATGTTTTAACTGGCTCAAGAGTGGGTTTAAACAATACCGTACGTTTTTTATTACCAGCTAAATATTCTACGAAGAAGCATTTGCTTATTTCAGACCATTTTCGAAACAGGTGTTTGAAGTCGTATTCTCAGCCAGAACACCTACACCTTCGGTAAGCTGGCTCGCTTCACATGCTGCATGTTAAAATAGGTCAAGTCATCTTAAGTGACACTCCCTGAAGAATTTAAAATCTTTTCCCTAGGTTTTCTCCGTGTTATTTCTAATTTTGAGATAAAGATAACTTGTTTGGAATTTGCCATCCTATCAGCTGTCAAAAAGATTGGTGGGTTGGGCAGTGAGTCACAGCACAATTTTAACCAATGGATTGCCAATTTTGTTTTTAAGTGTAGACCTATGGCGTAAATCATAAGGATTTCAAGAATATAATTTATTATTAATTTGTTTAAATTTAAATTAATAGTAACAGTACTTTGGCCTAACTTTCTCTGACTGTTGAATTTTAACACACAATATGCTTACATTGCCTACAATTGCAATCTATTTCAAATTGTGACTGTGATCTGCTTTGAGTGTTTTTAGAACTATCTTTGTACGTGTTGTGCTAAATTATTAACCAAGATATGGTTATAAAACAAACCTAACTTCATTTTTAGGGGAAATTTTATGAATTAAAAAAAGTGTAGCCCTACAAGGTATGCTAGATGTTGATAAAATTACTTGGGGCTAGTATGCGAACAGTTTATATTCTCCCAGAGGCCTGTTGACTTGGCTAAAATTAGTTTGTTGCACAAATCATAAAATATTGCAAAGTATTCAATTACCACCACCTGGCTACTTTATAATGACAACCAGTCTGAAAAAAATTCTGGGAAGAAAACTGAATGTATTAAATATTTCTACACAATCAACATCAGACAACATTGTTAACTTCATTTGAGACAATTGTATTAACACCATTTGAGTCAAAAGTTTAGAAAATAATAGCTCGACTCACCTATTTCACTGCATATTACTTGGCCATATTCCTAATTATTTCCTGAAACACTTAAACATCTGTAGCTTGTGTCATAGTATATAAACAATTGGTTAATTTTATACATGGCAGAATAGAAATACCAAATTTCCTTTTGGGGTCTTATCTTCTTTCTTGAACTGAGTACCTGCTGGAGGAGAGTTAATACCCCCATCATTATATTACTTTCCCCACCCTGGTGTGTGTTACTCTCTTGGTCGATTGGTTTCTGTACCCTGGACGAGAAACAAAACAGTACTTAGAAAACTTTTATTTTTATATTGAAACAGTTTTAAATCTGCATTTAGTGAAAACATAATTATCATATGCCTATTGCTTGTTGCTATGTGGTTTGAAAAACAAATTTGTGACTAATTGTATTGTATGATTCTCCAAATTTTTTAAATCAATTGGAAAGTTATTACTGTAATGCACTTTCTAAACATGCTGAAAATTGGTTATATTAGCACATAACTTGGAAACTTTAAAAAAATTGCGGTTGAATATTTATTGTGCCCTTTTTGAATACCTAGACTGGAAAGTGATTATATAAGCAAATGACTCACAAACTAGTATAATTCTAGGGCAGACCTCGAGGCTGTAAATTAATCAAAATTTGATAAATATTATGCCCCCAACAGGAATCATACATTTAGCTTAGCAAGAGGACATGCAAAATATTTGGCTTAAAGATCTAGAGCAGCGGTTCCTAAACTGTGGTAGGCGTATTACCAGTGGTATGTGCAATTATTTATTCCAGGTAGTATGCCGTGAGAAGCCAAACAAAACAATCAAATTAAAGTTTAAAAAAAATAATGTCTCATCAAATACTATAAATATATTATGACCCAGTCAAACCAAAGATTTTTTAAAGGGGTAAGCTGACCTCCATCTTATGAACTACTAATAAATTTTTTTTTGACACTATACACTTCTCGGATTGATCTAAAAGTTTTTTTTTGATAGCTTTGGGTGTGGGTTAAGTCTTCCCTGATTGTGTAAAAATTACACATTTTACCATAACTTTTATTAGAAAACGTTACTGTAGAGTAAATTTTGGAGAAACCCGCTCCAGTTGCCCAGTTGACTAATGCGTTTGTCTCTCATTGCATTCAATCACAGGAACATAACACAATTATATAGAAATATCTAGTAGCCATTACAATAAGATATTATCACCGCGTCTTACTACCCGTTCAGGTTATACACACGCTAATGTGTAATGGTAGGCTGATTGTGAGATGAAATGGAGGACCTACATTTTAACGTTGGATCCAAACCACGGTGGAGGCCTGGCATTCCACACATTCACAAGTTGTAAATAATACACATCTTGTCAGGAGAAGAAAGGGTTTGGTAATCGGATAAATCTGTGCCACCCCCAGCACAGAGGTCTGACACCTTATCCATAGACCGCCAGCTCACCTACAGTAAAATACATTTTTAATAATTGTATTATAGGAAAAGAGTAAAGCTACAAAACTCTCGGTCATTACTAGAGCTGGGATTTCTATGTAAATGACATATTCTATTCTTCACCATTTGGATGCTCGGAAAATATAAATCTCAACGAATCACCATATTAGGGTAACATATTTGATTTTAAACTTATATATTTTGATATATTTCAAGTGATTTTACATAAAGCTACATACGTTGTGACTTTTTAACGTATTATTATACTAATTGCAAATTTGTTGAATTTTTAAACATTGTTTTATTTGGCTTGGTTTGCATAAATCAGCCAAAAGGAATTTTTCAATGGACTATTGAAAAGGGTAAAATCCAACTCGGGTAGTCAAGTATTTTTCCACTAAGTACACAATCCCTTGCTTCACAATGAGCCTTTTGATGGATTAAAAAAAATGAATGTTGCAATTATACATGTTTAAGGTAGCTTTGTTGTGAACCTTGTGGTAGGTAAGATAGGTCCTAAGGATATTTCCAAACCATATTTGATTTACTGAGAAGTGCTTGAACATATTATGTATTATGTTGCAAGATTCGTGAATGATGAACTGAAAATGTTGTGTCCTAGGTGAGCTCACTAAGAGAAGGCTCCGGCCTATATATTGAAAACCACACGTGCTTTGAAGTTGTTCTATCTTATAAGTTGGGCTCATGGACAACAGTACAATATGTTGTGGAAGACATTAGAGTCCAGCTCTCCAAAATGAATAGATTAATTTCTTTGACAAAAACAAGTGTTTGTGAAAGTCCCGCACAGTCAAAACTGACTAACTCTTGTTTGATGTGCCGTTGCCCTTCTAGTTCTAACAAGACAAGTAAAAAACAGCCAACTTCTACTATTAATAATTTGGAGGTGTGAAGTGTCTGAACAACACATAAACACTTTGAGATGGTCAGTTTTGAAGTTTGATTGGGTCTCTTATGCTTACTATTTCAAGACAGAGCTGACAAAGTAGAGATGAGTTGAACTTTGGCAGGACAACTTACACCAATGAGGCGGAAATCTTGGGTTTTATTATAGCTTGTCGTGTAACCTCATTTCAGTTCTACTCTTGTTTTTTGGTGAACGTTGGAATCCATAGTAAGGAAAAACAACATTGGGCGAATGATTATAAATGCCATCATTTTGCACCGCTTTGTATAAAAAATACTAGTGATTCACCCAAACTACACAATTTCATCAATGTCAGGAATTGTATCTAAGACCCTTAGTTATTTTACTTGGGCTAGCATTTGTGCTGAAAAACACTTTAGTTCTAAAATAAATTTGATGGATGACGATTTCTAGTAAAAAATTATTGGGGATAATATCCATCTCAAATACTCATGACATTTTTTTTAACAAAAATCTCAATCTATGATTATTTTCGCTAACAAAATAACATTGATCATTTAATATAGTAAATGTTTAAAAATGAAATACAACAAATTTACCCACCTAAGAAACAGGATAACGGTTGATGTGCTTTTGAGACGCATGGGTATGGCACACCTAAAACTCTCTAAAAGAATTATCAATTTTACAAACTCGCAATAAATGTCAACCAAGTACCACAATCACATATTTTTTATAGCAAATCCAAATATTCCAATTGAGACACATTTAACTTTTTATCTTGTTTTAAGAAATAAACATCTACAAATAACACTACACAATGTAACCACACACCAGTACTCATGAGACTAACTGGAAACCAAGAGTTAACTGACATGGCTTTTAGATGAAGTCACAAATATAAAATCCCAAATTAATGTTAAAGTTCAAGTTTATTAGTTACATTTCATTGTTTCAATAATAACCGAAATATTTATTGGTTCTGGTTTTGTTTCCGGTTCATCTATTAAATGTTTTAGTTTACAGTTCTGGTTTCGATTAGAGCAAAATAAAATCTCTGGTTTTGGTTTCAGAATTTAAATTCTTCATTTAATAGCAACACTACCATTATAAAATTATAAAATAGAAAAATATATAAATATGTAAATAATTAATTTACAAGCAAATAAAATTCATTTATAGAAAAATGCAACTACAGTAGCCCCATAGCTTCTTTGGTGCTGACTGACAGCTGACAGCTGACGGCTTTGAAAAGTTATCAGACCAAATTATGTATCCCTACGCCGAACCATATGATCTGCAAAAACATGTGTTTAGCAGCTGTCACTTCAGACAGTCAAAATATAGGTATATACCTAAATGTTGACTGTTAGAAGTCAGCTGTGAGCTGTCAGTCAGCACCAAAGAAGACATGGGACTACTGTATATATCATGATATTATATGTAAGTTGCAAAGCTTATTTATTTGAAAAGGAAATTGTTTTGTATATATTTATCTGCCACAGCTCATAAGGATAATCTGATCAAAATAGCTATAATCTTTTAAAGTACATAGTTTAACTCCTTTTCAAATTCGTAATTAAAAACACTTTATCCTATTTGTATTACAAATTGAACTGGCTATTTTTGATGGATAGCCAGCTAATTACCACCTCGTAAAGTTAAAAAAAAATGTGAATATGGTTTTAGTTGATTTTTTTGAAAGAGATTAAGTTTGTATTTCCCTTATTTTATATGAAAAAACAATTTTTTAGACTTGGCTTTTAAAATATCGTTTTGGCAATTTCCTCACGTTCACTCAAAACATTTTAAATTTGATTTGCTAGTAAGCTTACTACTTTCTTGAAGTCATTAATTTGTACACATACCAAAAATAAGTAAATTAGCTTATAGGGTTACTAGGTATATTTCCATATACTTTACCTCAATATAACCCTCCTAATATGAAAATGTTGACTTCAATGTCCCTGTCATTTTAAGAAGTTCCATCCTGGATAATATTAATTTCTATCAAATTATTAAAAAATTAAAAAAAAAACCTTCCGTACTGCACACAATAAACACATTCTCTGGAGTCTGGACTACTTCTACTCCCCCTTAAACATTTTTACTGTCATTCATGGATAAAGATATCTTCTAAACTTTTGACCAAATTAAAGTAAGATGTAAAATGAGAAAACCTTATAAAAGATGACATTCTTAGTTAGTGCATATTGTTAAGTGCTCATTGCCACTTTTATAATCCCCATAGGAAATAAATACATCCTACTCGGAAAACAAATACTGAGAAAAGGAAAAATGAAACAATTCAAAATAAAACTAAGCGAAAGTAAGAAGGGCAAAAATGAAATTAAAAAAAATTAATGATAAAAGTTTAGAACCATTATGAACTTTTAAATACACAGGTACATAAAAGTTTATAACCTTTATGAATTTAAATGTATAGATTCCAATACTGGTTCTGGCTCTTAAATAATTTATATGGTTCCTGTTTCGATGCTGGTTCCTTAAAACTAACAGCTGATTTCCGTGTTTGGTTCCGGTTCGATTCCTTCTTATAAACAACTTTAAATAGTAGAACATGTTAAATAAGGTAGCCTACCCATCAATGCTTATTTTAGAACAAAAGTGTATTACAAATGGATTTCCAACAAATAAAACACATTCAATACACTTGATGACCCATTTCCACTAGCAGCACTAATAAAGCCCATAGCAGCGCGGCTGCCAATGCTAATCCATTTTCTTCAAGATTATATATTTTAAAATATGGCGTCATTGGTACTAGCTTCACTCTCTGCTTTCAACAAGACCAGAAACACTACCTTTATCTGTTTTTAAAAAAAAATAAGTAATTACAAAGTCCATTTTCCAAGTATTTTCACATGTAAGTAGAATCATTTAACTAAATTAGGAAAGACAAAACCCATTTTTCAATTATTTTCGAACACTAGCATCATTCAACTAAGTAAGACCCGCTTCAGTGGCCGAATGGTCTTGTTGGACTAGTCTGCTGATAACGAGAATATCGGGGTTCAAATCTTGGTCGGGCCTGCTGAGGGTGTTTTTTAAGTAATGGTTTTATACCCCCTCTCCCACGCAAATGCGGGTAGATATATATCTAATATTTTTGCACGTCAGTAGAATACTTTTTTGAGTTATTTATAACAACATAATCTTGAATTCCAAAGAGCCTGTAACATATCTATCTCAATATTAAAAGACTCCACATATTAACTCTGAAAGTATTGTTGACATGCAATTTAAAATAATAATCCTGTAATGTTTAGCCTAGCACACAAACAAGGAACAACACTTGTATCCCTCGAAAGATTGACACGTATTTCTACCGTCCGTGGAAACCCGACCATTTAAAAATGTAAGCCCATCGGCCGCGGTGCAAGAAATCCGCGCGGCGCGTCGTGTCGCGAGAACAGACGATCAAGCGCGGCTGCGGCGCTGTTATTTTAGCCACGCACGCCCGTGTAAACAATATATTAATCTAAAATAATGTACCGCCAAGCAGCGCTGCTAACGGCCGGGCTGCTAAATACGCTCGTGGAAATGGTTTTTAAATCCTTAGGCCCTCCATTAGGTATTGAAGGTATATTCACATTAAGGTTAGTGATGAGCTTAATAATAGACTCACTAATGCAGGCCATTTTTTGTTCATTCAGATTCTTTTGTGTTGAATTCTGCATTACCAACAACAAACTTTATTCAACCAATACCGAAAAAATAACCCTAGTTGATTTGTGTTCAGATGATTTGGCGCGTTTTTTTATCTCCCTCCCCTTGTGTGTGAACTTACCTTGACGAGTTTCGGTGCTAATCGTATTTCAAAACACCCGTGATGCTCATCTGTTCTTGTGATCGGTTAGTTCATCCAAGACTGTAGGAGTGACAACTATGAGAGTTTCTCCGCGCCGGCGTTACTATCATGTTAGTATTTTTGTTGATTGCCCTCAAAGCTTTCGCCGACTGCATTCGCTACGTATTTGTAAGTTTTCCTAATTTATTTTTTGGTCAAATGGGTAACTTGTCAATTTGTTTAGCGATGGGGTGTAGAATATAAGCTGGACATCCCACTCTTCTTAATCCATTTGGGATATTAGCAACAAGAACGGTGTATTTACGTTAGGCATGCATTTAAGTTTTAATGTTTCGAGCAGAAAATTCATCAACAATGTATTATTTTAAAATAATATAGTTTACCTAGCTTCAAAAATTTAATCTATAAATTAAATTAATAATACTAGTGTTTAATGCTAGTCAAGTGGTATTGTAACCCTACTTTTTCATACATTGAAACTTATTTGGATTGTTATTAATTCAACGTGCTTGGCAATATGGCACAAAACAATGTGTGTTATTAGTAGTATTACATAAACTATAATTACAAACGTTTAAGTTAAAATGCCATACTGCTCAACTTTCCAGGAAACATAATTGTTAATTGACGTCAGTTTAAAAATGCAAACAACGCTTTCTAGTCAAATTTTCGCAAGAAACATGTTACAAAAGCTTGTTGATCTCTATGAATGATGCTTGGTGGTTGCCAATATTTTTAGGCCGGCCACTCGCTTAGGCATAAGGACTTGTTGGCGAGCAAGGGGAGGAGGGAGGGAGGTTGTACTATTTCTTTTAAACTAATGTTGGCACATGTCTTCACATTTTTTCAAGCACCGCGTTTTACTAGTTCGGGTTGTACGCCTATGTACTAATTACACTAATGGGTTAGGTATTAGGAAGATTTAATTTATATGAAATGCACCCGCGTGTGCGCGGGGGAGATTGAAAAACCATTTAGATAAACCACCTTCAGTGTACCCGGTCCGGATCGAACTCCGATCTCCTTGTCTTCGGCAATCTAGTGTAACACGAGAGTAGCGCATTAGACCACGCGGCCACCGAAGCGGTGTTTTTCAAATTATATTGGTCTTGAAGTTAAAAGCTATTTTAAGTTAATTTAGAGCTAAATAAACTAGCTTAACTTCGGGCTATTTACTTTCATTGTAGAATATTCTTTGTTGCATTGCTTTCAACCGTCCTCACTATCCACCTATATACACTGAGTTAAACAAAGTGTAATTTATAATAAATGTATCCGTATTTTCATGGAGGAAAAATCCTTCAGTGCACCTCGGAAGGAATTTGAGCTCCGTCATCAACAAATCGCGTGCGTGCATTTGATGCGGATAGTGCTTTTTAAATATAAAAAATAAGGGTCTCATTCAGAGTTGTGTTCAACAGGCCACCCGCATCGGTGGACACGCAGCTTTGATGGATGTAAAGTTAATTCATTCTTCTTTGCCGGGAACAGGGAGATTGGGGTTCGAATTCTGGCTGGTTTAACACAATAGCGTAATTAATACATTTGTGTACGATCCGAACGAATAGTAAAACACGGTAAAAACTAAAACACAAATATGCCATTAAAAGTTTGGAATATTTCTTTTGGCAGATAATTTTTGTAGGACTACTCTTCCAGTTCATTAGTTGCTTGCGCTTCAACGGATCATCTTATTATTAACATTTTTATTTAATTAAACGTTAGCTTAACTAACCACTTCGGTTAGAACATAGACTAAGGCGTCAAATTCGTATTAAGTATGATTTTGGTTGAAAGAACAGTAGAAGTTGGTTACAAAAGTAATTTTAATCTAGTCTGCAGCTGCCACTTTTGTGAGATATCAATACCTCAATAACACAAATCATATGATAAAATGTTATCAATCAGGGTGGGCATAGACCTGGGAAACCTGGAACGTCAGGGAATTTGCTAACTCAGGGAAAAGTTATGTAAAAGTCAGGAAATTTTTGGAATTTCTCATATTTACTAAAAAGAATTACCAAATTTTTATTAACAATAGTCAAAATAAATTTTTTTCTTCAAGTTAATACACACTGATAATCTCTTTTAACATACTTGTCCATTGTTGAGCATACTAATCTCAATTATCAAGGTCAACATATCGTCACCCGAGAATGCAAGTGTTCCATGTCCAATTTTTCCCTTTTGTGTAAAAGAGCATTGAAGTTTGACCTTGTGTATAAAACCAATGTTACTAGATGACAACTCGAGTTTATATCTTCTTAAGTAATCATATAGTTGTCTCAATTTCACCACAGGTGAATCATATCCATTCTAAATAAACGTAACACCAAATATCTCAAATTTAACAACTATGGAGATAGAACACTTGCATTCTCGGGTGACGATATGGTTTGTGTCTTCTCCCTCCCTCTACCGCGTGTCTTTATCCAAAATTGAGTCATGGCTATACACATGCACCTGAAGTTGATTTACATTATAGGAAGAATAAATTAAAAAATAATGTCCTACAATAATTTTAAATTGTACTCGGGTACAGTGATCCCTTATTGTCTAACTGCAATATAACTGGTATCACACCACCCATTGACCAATCGTTTTGGGCTGGCATTTTTTAACAGCTTCATAGAATGACATAATTTCAGAATATGTATTTCTCTAAACATATTATTACATTAAGTTGCGATCTTAATAAAATAATGTTTGTAAATTTAAACTGACTGGAAAAGTTGAAAATTGGCTCTGGATTAGCCAGGGAATTTGAACTATAGTTTGGCTGGACACCCTGTCTATGTTGGCCACAAAGAAATATATTTGAAATTTCTCTACTGTTATTCCAACCAAAATCAGGGTATAATTTAGTTAGATTTGTTTTAGTGGTGGCAGGAAAGTAAGGGGTAGAATCTTGGCCAAACCTACAAAAGGTGTTGTTTTACCCTAAATGGTTACATACCTACTAGTTGCACAGAAATACGGGTACGTTTTTATTTTTAATACGTATCTTCTTCAATCTGATCTCTTAGCATTAATTAAATGCATTAAACTGGACGGTGACGTAGTTGAGTCATCAATAATTTGAGCTACATGCACTTTGGAATTTTAGTATAAAATAACTTTTAGAAATACAATCTTTTTAAAATCAGCGTTGATAAAACATTACTTTATTATTATTATTATTATTATTATTATTATTATTTCATAGGCATTGGCAAATGAAGTCTTAGAAACTTTTATTCTATAAATTCCAAAAGATCTTACCATCTAAATAATACTGTTGGTACCCTTAAGTCACCCTGACCCCCTTGCTTGTTTACATTATGTAGTAGCAGGGAAATAATTTAAAACATCGAGGATGTACTGCTCTTTCAGGTTGTGTGCGTCGTATGCGCTTCCTTTTGGTCCTTCCCCTCTTGAGTACTTAAGTTGCAATTATTTAATTGATTTAAAATTAAAAAAACCTTACAAATATCAATGGCCAGGCCTATTGTATACTCGTGTTTTGGTTACCACATCTTACAGCGGCGTGTGCGTCTTATCGATTCTACCCTGTCTGGTACCTTCCACCGTCCCTCTTTGCCCAATCTTCCAGCTCCTAAACCGTAGTGAGGTCTTGTCGAACGGCTCTCATTTCTTTACCCCTAGCGAACATAAAATATTTTATTATGACGACTTAACACCAAGCCTTAATTTAGGCGTAGCTGCTTACATTTTAGAAGTGATGAATTGACGGCCTAATCTGTTCTAGAATTCTACCCAAGTGTAAAATATATGGATGGCCTGAACGGATATTAAGACGCATTTCCCTTAAAATTAAAATGTATGCTTATAAAATGGAGACTTATCAAGAGGTTTTTATTTTCACTAGGTATATAAAACATTCTTTTGATTAAAATCAATTTTATAAACAATTTTATCATAGTATTAAATAAAAAAACTCAATTTAGGATTTAAAATTGCAAGTATAAAGGAATTTACTGATCTAAGAAATCTGGAATTTATTTACGAGTCTCACTGTGTAAGCCCCGATATTTTTTTCTTTAATGTTGTCATCCGTTGTTGCTTAGTTGCAAGTTTCAATACTTGGTCGAGTACATACTTAAAAGGCTTGTCTGTACTGGGCTCTAAATGGTGTTAATAATTCGCACAAGCTGTTAAATCGAGAAATGACATCACTGGTCGTGCGCTAGCTATAGTAGGAACATGATACACTGCCACCCTGGAAATACATACACATGAGTGTAAGACTTAGGATGGCTCAGTTATAAATGTACCCGCATTTGCGTGAAGAGAGTGGCATCATTTAGGAAAAGTCCAATCAATACACCTTGCTAGAATTTGAACCCCAAACCCCTAGTCAGTGGCGGCAAACCCATACTATATTAGACTGATGACTGTTTGCATATAAGCCAGTGTGGATCGATAAATGTAGAATATCGAACATTGACGAAAGATTACAAAAAACACCCCTTTGTCGTAGTGACACTAGGAAGGCAAATTGGCATGATTTCATAAAGCGTCGACAAATGACGGGTCGACTATGGTTCCTGGTTTGCACACATGCCCCAAGGACGGGATGTGACGCTACGGCCGCTGCCACCTACACTCGTTGGCACCGTTTATTCATATCGTGGGTTCGTGCCCTGGTCGTTCGCAACCGCTTATGCCCCATACACATGTAATATTTTCGTACAAATTTCAGTTCAAACCAACTAATACCACGCGAGACTTATTATGGCGATTATTTTTAAAACAAGTAACTATCATATACATTTGTGCATAATTTTGTGGTGACTTCTATCCTAGTTTTCATGAATGTTTAAAAACATTAACATGCGCTGAAGATATAGACGTCTTAAATTTGAAAGGTGAATTAACTTCCTTGTCTTTCAAACTAAGGCACAACTAAATATTAATTTTGAAATAAAGGTTAACAAGTGTTTTAACGCCTCGTAGATTGTGACGTGCACTATAAGTGGTTTTCGACCAGTCGCGGATTAACACATAAGTATACCAAGCACTTGCTTAGGGCACCAGCAAAACAGGTGCACCAAAATATGAGAAATGTGTTTTGAATAAATTTGATATTTCAAAACAAGCATCGGATGGAAATCTGTATCTGAACTGTGCCGGATTTCGATAAGACGAAAAATGTTCATACATCTCGAATTTTAAGTGGTGCTGACGCGTGGCAGAATATGAAAGCTAAGTTTCCGCTAAACCTGTCAGCTCACATGGTCTTGCCACAGGAAAAATTAGCATTGGGGGGAGGGGGAGGCGCTATAAATCATTTCAGTGCTTGAGCATCTAAAGGCTTTATTTAATCCGGTCCTGCGCGTTTTTCCATTCATCTTCCATGCTATTGCGACTTTATCTCCTTTAGACTAAGTTATCTTCTTCCTTATTTTTAGATCAGTGATCTATAGTTTTAAAACAGCACCGATAGATACGCAGTCAAAGGCGTCAATCACTTCTTGATTGCAGGGTTCAAATACCGGCCGGATGTACTTGGGTCTGTTTATCCTAAATTATTTCCCACTCTCCCTCAACACCAATTCAGGTACATCTCCTCCTAATTCTACCTTCCCTATATCAATAGCGTAGTTAAAATGCGCATTGCCTAGGCAGATCGATGCGAAGGAGGGGAAACACTTACATTTGGATTTATAAATACAATTTATACCACGCCCACTTGTTTGACAGTCTATGCAAATGGTATATCAAGTTTTTGCGACTGCACTTTACGTGGACTCCGTATCAACATGGTTTTGAACTATTCTTTTTATACTGCTGGTTTATAACCCGAAGCTCACTAAATTAACGTATATTTAGCCATTCCTTCTCAGAACTATTTTATTTCTGCCCGGTTTGCGATCTTTACTCTTGCTGTGAACTCGCTACGATTGTACCAATTATTACTAGATTGCGCATTAAATATATTTCCAACCTGCCCAACTTTTATTGAAACATGCTACACTTTCCTCGAAGGACATTACATCTCCAGAAATTACATTGTCCGCGTTTGTCGCGCTGGACTGGCTGTGCACAGGCAGTATTTCAAATGACGTCGATAGTAAGATGTGCGTATAACCCGAAGGATAGTAAGACGCGCTGCTAATAATAATGATAGTAATATGGTCACGTCTAGCAGTAGCTTGGTATGTGATTTATTTATAAGTTGGTAGGGGGTTGATTAATTTAAATTGTTAAATTAAGTCGAGCGACTTAAATAAATTTCCATTATTTACAGTAGCAATATATTCGTATTGGAGGTTCGAAAGAAAAGTAATATAACATTGAATATTTATAAAACTAAAGTAAGTAAAAAGTTTTAATTTTAGTTCTACTTGACTTAAAAAGCATAGGGACCTATGTATTATCATACAATATGACTGTTTTAATGGTTAATATTTGAGACATAACTTATGCTTGGTTTTGATACATGGAAATAGAAAACTTTTATGAGCATAAACTAAAAAAAGCCCTAAGTTTATATAAATGAAGTATTATTTTTCTTTATATTGAAATGCATGCCTAAACTAACAATTGAGTCGTCTCATTTTATCACTGAGTTGATTGCTTGCCTGCCCCTCTTTTCAAATACATTGTTTGAATTATAAAATTATTTAAATTTTTTTAAACAGATTTTCTTGGTTATAAATTCTGACCATATATGGCACTACTACTAAGGAAGGTGGAGAGTGCCTATATGTGCGTGATCTAGTAGTAATAGGTCTATTGACTTATTTCTGCCTCCGTGGAACATGTTTGTGTCAGATTTTTCATGCATCCTGTGCAGTCTTTTTGATTCCCTTTGATATGTTGGGAAAATAAACCAGGTTGGTTTGTCTGCCTGCTGTCTCTCCTTTGGGACCATTTCATAGAAACAGTTTGGCTCTGTTTATCCTGACTCAGGGTCTACACATTCCCTTTGACTGGGTTTGTACTCAAGAGAAACTTGAAAAGTCAGGAAAATCAATGTGAAAGAGAAATCAGGGAAACTTGGATTTTTTCAATCATTTTCGAAATCCAATGAAGAAGAGTATATAACCCTTGTAAATTATTAGTTTTATCTGTGGTCAATCTTCTCTTAAATATGATAATGTTGAATGTTGCAACACTTGTTTGTTGATTTTGCCAATAGCGTTTTCAAACCCCAACACACAATCTTCTGACATGCTGTTCCCGCAGGTGATATTGGGTGTAGTTCTCTAAGGTTCGTCTCTTGCGCAAATAGCCTTGCTTGTTTAAATTATCTGTAAACACTTATAACCGTTCAACGCCGACGTGTAGAACTTTCCTGAAGACAAGGAGTGACTGCCAGTGTTTGTTTATCCTTGAACTCTGGCGTATTCTCCTGTACAACCTGGACACACGAAGTGGTCCATGGGGCCGTCCATATGACCAGCACTGTATTGCATTGTGCGGCTCACTGTTGTCTGCAATATTTATGGAGATTCGTTTACCGCTTGCATTGATGTTTTCGCGTGTGTGTGTGTGCGCCAACAGTGTTATCTACTTGATGGACATCGAGTTTGTGCTTTGAGGGTTGCTTTTCGAATCACACAATTTTTTAACATTTCTCCTTACTCTTGGACCTAGAACAACCCCCCCGTCACCCCACTTTCCCCTAGCTATAAAGTAATGCTGGCCTAAACCTTTCGATATAGGTGACCGTCTTTCTTTTACCTGTGACTTGCCACCTTCTATTTCACCTCGAAGGTAGACCACCTAAGACTGTCTCATTGATATCGTTAATATAACTGGATGGACATACACATACCAAGGAAAAAAGCGTGACTCAAGTTTATCGTCTGCTAAACTGATGGCGGGACGAATAAATTTAATTGTTTCTTTCAATGTTCTTATGCGAAAACATGTCTCTGATGAATAAAAGTGTTACAATGCTTGAAAATAGTGAAGTATTATATTTAACTTTCCAGAATAAACATTTACATTAAAGGATATACAATCCAGTTTTACAGATAATACTGAACAAATACGAATACTCTTACATATTTAAATATGTAGTTATCATCAAGGTTGTTTACAGTTTGCCACGACTACACTTATATTTAAAGTATTTAAATTTGCTTATTAACTTGTATATTGGTTTCAGAAACCATATTATATTAAAAGTTCGATAAATATAATGAATAAGGTATCTTAAAACTTGATTACATTTGTTTGAATGACAAACTTTGTATAGTTGCCATACATCCAAACTATCACTTAGGTTATGGACGTGTGGAAAATATTTTTATAATAAATTTTTTTAAAAGTAATCTCATATCTTTCAGAAACCATATTATATTGAAATTTCGATAACCATAATGAAACAAGTTAGCTAAAAACTGTATTACATTTGTTTGAATGACACTTTGTGTAGAAGTCTTAAGTTCAAATGAAAATTTAGATTATAGACTTGTAGAAAGTACAGTATCTACTAAACCCTGATTTTTAGTAATAATACCAATTTGTAAGGCTTTATTTCTACCAGAATACTATCATATATAATATTTTGGTAGGATAAACGGCCATTTAGAACGGAAGTAGAAATTTCCTTCTGGAAAGTCTTTTATCCTAACTAAACACAAATATAGGATAGGATTCTGGTACGAGATAAAGCCTTACAAGCGAGCTTTCTTCAAAAATCATCGTATATATTAGGCTACATCAACTTATTTAAAGGAAAAAACTAACCAGTTTTGAACTTTGATACGCTCCTCAAAGCTTTTACCAACATATTTAATTTAACCACTCACACATTGATGTATCTTAAATATTCAATCAAATTAATGAACGATGTTAAAATGTCACATTGCCTTGTATGGTTGTAGGAGAGAAAGAGATATCCGACAGTTTTTCTCTCTCTTCTACACAATGGTATGCAGACGACAGCTCGAAAATTTCAGCCACAGATGTCCATACAGTTATATTATAGAGATCAATGGACTGTCCTTACATCAATAAACAAATATATAGACCTAGTTATTGAATTTAGATAAGTTTTATATTTAAAAAATAAAGAAATGGTTGTTATTTATTTATTCTTTGGCATTAAGAATCCGAAACTCATTGCCGCACTTACATAAGTATGCCACCTATTCCTATCTTGAGCTAATTCCAGCCAGTCCATCTCATCACACTATCGCTTTCAGGTTCATTCTAATGTTATCTCCTCCCGTCTTCGTTAATGTCTTTACAATGGCCGCTTCCCAGTTTTGCCAGTTCCAGGTTTACCAGTCAGCACCCCGAACAAGATTCTAGATTCTTCCATTCGCGCTGCGTGTCCTGCCCATCGTAATCTAGGAGACCTGGTTATCCTAACAATGTCTTGTGATTGATATAGAATATGCAACTTATTATATCGCCTCCTTCACTCCCCAATATCATCTCTTTTTTGAACCAGCTATCTTCCTAAGAACCTTGTGTTTGAACATCCTTAATTTATTTTCGTCATGTAAGGTAAGATACCATTTCATAACCAAGAGCAACCGCAACCGGTAAAATTATTGTTTTGTGTACTCTGAGCACTACATTCCTTGACACCAGACGAGATGTCAACTTACTGACCGAGTGATAGCATGCATTTCCCGTCTGTATTCTTTTCCTAATGTTGCTATTGTTAGTTAAAATTGTTCATAAATATTTAAACTCCGATAATAAGTAGTTAACCCTGCTATTTTTCTTGGTTACCTCTTGATTCTTTCCTCCTTACGTGCTTCATACGCACGAGGTTCACGCGAACTCTTGTCTTTCATACGAGATTTTTTAATTGAGGCGATATTTTTTTTTTCTAACTACAAATTTAAATTAAGTAGATACTTTCACATACTAACAAGTTAGGTTATGTTATCTGTATTGGTCGGCAACCTAAGGCCCGCGGACCGGACCCGGCCCACCAATTTATTTTATCTGGTCCGCAAATGATTTAGCAAATGAATGATTGTGTTCATAAAAAATACTAATGAATAAGTGAGATATATAAAGTTGATATTTTCTGCTTGATATATTTTTTAAACCGGCCCGCCAAAGTTTTAAGCACATATAGCCTGTGATTTGAAAAAGGTGCCAACCACTGATGTATACTATCAATAACTATGATATATCACTAATAATGTAGTAAAATGTTATCATTGCTCACCGCAAATAAAAAAATGTATTTTATTAAAGGCTCTTATTGGACCGACTGCAATTTTACTTATTCATACGCTAAGTCACATGATCTGCAGCTGTTACACTTGATTTTCAATACCTATGAAGTGAAAGCAATAATACAGTAATATGTTATTAATTTTAACAGAAAAAATATATTTGTATGTTCTAAAACACCCTCCCTCTCATAATTATACTATAGCAACCTTTTCTTGCTACCTAGGTTGGATAGAAATTTGTTTAAAACCATTTCCATGAACCCAAATAGCCATAGTTGGCCGAGCTACGCATATGGTACTAGAATAAGCCTTAAACTCGGTAAAATGTTCTAATACAGATTAATTTATGGGAAGCTTCATTGACATTAATTAATTATATAGCTGCCATATTATATTGCTAAATTTTTCATTTTGAAGCCCGAGTCGATACATTTTTACCTTCTCTGACTCCACCCAAAATTGCTCCCAACTTCGACTCCACAACCCTGATAGTTGGGGGCTGTTAAAACAATATATAAAACTGATTTTTAACATTCCTACCGTGTTCTTATGTCTTTTGAAAGTGCACGCTAAAAAGCTATCTAAAATAAATATCGAACTGCATTTTGACTGAAGTCGTCAAAGCATTCTTTTACGGGACGATCAACTTGTTTATGTGCTAACAGTTTGACAGAACCTCACGTATTTATTTGGAGTGACGTCATGTGGTGAAAGAGGCCACGTGGGTCGGACGAATGCAGTCGAAACGATTGGTTGTCAGGCTCCCTCCCTCTCCCCCTTTACCCACCCCATGTGGTAAATTTAGGGTGATAACCCACGTGTTGAAGGGAGGAAAAGGGTGTCCCTACCTCTTCCCCACAGTGCAAGTGCGGGCTAAGCCCACAGGAAAAGTTTCATTCACTAAGATCCCGTATCACCATCGATTAACCTGGCAATTGGATAAAAGAGTGCGAAAAAAAACCCAGAAAAAATATCCGGGTGCTGTTTTCTGTACTATTCACTCGACAACAGTTACATTTAGGATCAGTTTAAC
>CABFOV010003690.1:41986-62298 GCA_902141375.1 Timema poppense | reverse complement strand
CCACGTAGGACATTGTTTGTATTACTAACGAGAAGGAATCGTTTCTGGCCCATTAATTTCCTTGGTGTTCCGCCACCCCTACAACTATACCAGCCCAATACTTCTTCAGCTCCAGTGCGCTTAATGGAGGGCCATCAGAACCAATCTGCCATATATTAACCACTCAGGGACGGTTCAAACCAGAGGCTTTTACATAATGCATCTAGGTAACGGCTCGTGTTTATCGAGCAGATATCGACATGGTCAATACACTATGTTGTGGTCTGGTTCGTCATTGGTTGATGGTGGCTGACACGTAAACATGCTACTCAGGATATGCTGTGGCACCCTATTTGCTTGGTACGGTGCCAGCTTTATTACATATCGCTACTATCCTGGAAATAATGGCAACATGTGTGTGTTTATTATTGATATTGAGAGTTAACTGTCATTTATTGACAGAACATAGCAAGTTCCTATTTTTTTATTATCTCCTCTTACAGCCTGTTTAACTGGCCCCTTGGTGTAGTTACCTGGCTACGAGCTTCCGGGTCCCGGGTTCGATTCCCGGCTGGTATCTTGGGTGTTTTTCTTTTAGGGGGAATTATCTCAACAGCCACCAAGATTTGGGTAGTTAGGCTTAAGTTAGGTTAAGACTCATGCAAGCTTCATGCCTTCATAATCACTATCATCACACCATCTCATTGCGGGTAGGTGTTGCAAAAAAAAACGTATATAGTATAGTTTCAGGGTCTTCCAAATATGTTCACATAATGAAAATTAACTTCGAGATGAATTCAATTGAGTATTTGTTGGGCGCTACTCCTAGGATTTAGGAAAAAATAATATTAATTAAAAAAAAAACCTTTACCTCAGCTAACTTTGACGGAAGCACAATGACTCTTAATACTCGAGACCACTGGGTATGCTCGAGAACCTTTCTTTTTCTCCGGATATTACAATGTTTATGATAATTACACTATCTTACCTACAACAATGGCGTACTGTATATATCTACAGGAGTTGAAAGAATACTTCAAATAAAACATGAACAATCTAAATAAAATGGATCTTTGGAATAAAATGTACTAATTTAGACTACAATAAAAATATATAAAGAAGACCATTATCGAGCTTTTGTGTTTTTTTTATTGTTTCCTTTTTTACCACATCCCAATCCTACCTATGGAATTCCGAATAAGTATAATTATAATCTGACAAAATAAAAAAATAACATATATGGTATTACATATATTCTTAAACAAAATGTATTACTTAAAATAACAATCTCCGAACATGGTTGAATTTAGGAGTTTAGAACATGTAAAAAAAGATAATATAGACTGAACTTATATAATATATAATTATAGTTTTGAGTAAGACAAAAATTAAAGTAGTATTGTTGAGGAATGAGAAGAAAAAATCTATAGAATTAATATTTAGGCATAAAATATTAATTAATTCTCTGGAATATATAAAGAGCCTGAATTTATTTAGTTGTTTTTTTCTGAAAGTTTTTACATAAATCCTGGTTTCTTAATAAAAGAGAAAATATAAATATAAATTTGAAGATTGGCTTGATATCACCAATGAATTCGTCCATGTTGAAACAGCAAGAATTTCTGAAATTTGTATCTTTTTATTAATTCCCCCTCGTCCATAATTTAACGGAATAAACACTCTCTAATTCTTGCCCATACACTTAACTTTCCATTTGTGTACTTGCACGTTACTTTCAAGCTATTATTCCACCCTAAAAATAAATTTAGTTAGGAGCTACACAGATTTTGTTCCATGTTAAAATAACACTGAAGAAGAAGTCCCTCATCTTCTTCAGAATGTTTTCTAAGAATCAAATTTTAAAAACGTTCTATTTTCTTCCAAGTCCAAAGGGAAAACTAATATATTAAAACAAAAGATACAATATTGGCTATGGACTAGAGATGAATATAAAATTAAATGCAAATTTAATACAAAGATTGAAATATATGTCAATGAATATGAACAATGTTTCTTAAAAGAATTACATGTTTATTTCTGTCAGAATTGAAATGCGCGCTAGTTTGGCGGTATTTACATCACGTCTTTTTCTTTTCTTACTTATTTTACATTCGCGAGACCCGCCACTCACTTGTTTGACAGATATGCGCATGCGTTGAAATAAATCATGGCCGACATTGCAAATAAATAAAGAAGAGTCAACAAACTTCTTTGAAGGATAATAAATATGTTTAATAAAAGGTAAGTGTTCTTCCTTAGATAAAAATTCCTTATTTAAATTATTTATTTAGTCTTTAATTTTTGAATGGGTGTAAATAGTATTATTTGTCACACCAGTAACACAGCGCGTTATGTTTCAGCCGAACTTTGAATTGTATTGAGTCAATGAGCGTAAATTGAAGTTACAACATGTTGTCAATAATCGTACATTGAAGTGACAACTCTGAGTCAATGAGATAAAATTGAGTCGAGAGCTTTGAGTCAACTAGTGCACGTTGAAGTGACAACACTGGGTCAATGAGATAAAATTGAGTCGAGAGCATTAAGTCAACTAGTGCACTTGATGTGACAACATTGAGTCATTTAGCGCAAATTGAAGTTACAACATAGTGTTGATAGGTGCATATTGAAGTGACAGCATTGAGTCAATCATTTCACGTTGAGGTGACAACATTGAGTCATTTAGCGCAAATTGAAGTGACAACATGGTGTTGATAAATACACATTGAAGAGAAAACATTGATTCAATGAGCTAAATTTGAGTCGAGAGCATTGAGTCAATCAGTGCACGTTTAGGTGACAACATTGAGTCATTTAGCACAAATTGAAGTTACAACATAGTGTTGATTAGGTGCATATTGAAGTGACAGCATTGAGTCAAGCAGTGTACGTTGATGTGACAACATTGAGTCATTTAGCACAAATTGAAGTGACAACATGGTGTTGATGCGTGCATATTGAAGTGACAATACTAGTATTTGATATCCATTACAGCCACAGATGCATACAAGCAAAGTGTTTTTCTTCAAAGCGCCCCATAGAAGTGATGATTGTGTTCTTGTGGGGTTCATCCACTAATGTGACCATCATCAGCGGTGTCGTGAAGAGAGAGGGGGTGTCTCCGGGAGGGTGTGGCCTCGACCATGAATCTGTGTCGTTTGTAACATAACTTGAAGGGAACTGATAGCAAGCACATTTCAATATGAATGAAGGGAAATTGAAAATAATATCAGTTAATTAATCTTTGGAAGTAGATAGGGAGGGTGACTGCATGAAAGCCAACTTGGTCTGGTTTGGGTTTGATTACTTGGACATTTTGCTTTTTACTACGTAATATTATGTTACCATTGCCCTTAGTGAATTTGTAAGCCTTGATCAGAATAGATACAATTTAATAAAAAGATATACAGCTATAACAGTACATAATGAATCATTAAGAGTGTTCTGACGGCCGGGGTTCAATCCTCGGTCCCGACACAGATTTATCTGATTACCGAACCCTTCCTTCACCTCTGACAAGACATCTTGTGAATGTGGGGAATGCCAGGCCTCCACCGTGGTTCGGATTCCACGTTAAACTGTAGGTCCTCCATTTCATCTCGCAATCACCCTACCATTACACATTAGCGTAAGTGCGTATAGCCCGAACGGGTAGTAAGACGCGGTGCCAATACTAAAAATTAAGAGTGTTTAAAATGTCTCTAAGTTTGTTTTATGAACATTTAGCTGATTATCTGTCATTGTGTCAAAACTAGAGATATGTATATTAAGAGTATTCAAACAGTTTTTAATTTTTCAACATTAATGTTTGTATGGTTTAATATCGATTACTTGGCTTAGGTCTTTATATAAAGAAAAAAGATAACCGTGTACAAAATATCTTTATGAAATATAGGGGGTGGAGGGTGGAAATGGAGGGCAGGAATAAATAATACGCTATCAATTGAAATCTTCCTTGATAAAACATCTGGTAGATCAATCATATCGAGACTTGGTTTCATTATGTTTATAATTTAGTTTACTTATTGTTCTTTACATTCCCACCAGTAAGGACTCTTTACTTTCACTCAACTAGGGCTGTTACTTGAAGGGATATATCCTCACACTATTTATACCAGTTCTTAAACGACAAAACCACTAAAACAATAATGAATTAAATAGCCAATTTATTTTTGTATGATTAAGGTTATATCCGCATCTAAATATCATCATATTTAAATTTAAGTATGATATGCGAACATGGGGATCAAACACGGAACATTTGGCTTAATACACCAATGCTCAAAACAATGTGAATATGGAAACATTACACTCGAACAGGGGTGTGAAATTTCGCCTACTAGTTTTACGGGCAAATCTTTATTATTTATTACTTTCTCGCTATCTTGCAGGTAGAGAAAGTATTGTGAACGTCAAAAAAATCGTACTTGAGATTTTGATGAATGTCTACGTTTCACGACTCTCAGAATCCGAAAAAGTTGTTTTTGGATTGCCGTCAGTCTGTTTCTCTGTACCTCAGAGAAGAGCCTAAGCTATTTTACCGATCGGGCTAAAACTTAGTATCCGGGGTTTTAATAGGGCTGCCCCGAGGGATTTTTGGGATTAGATATCTAACCTAAAAATTAAGGGTAGTTTCCTTAAGGGCAAAAAGGAGAAATATCGATTTTATCAAAATCGGCTATAACAATTTTGATTAAATCTCATTTATAAGCATTGATCAAAATTACAAACAAATTGGCTAATCTAAATTTTTCGTTTAAATGAATTTAAGTCTTTTGATCTGATGCATAAATTCAAAATTTGTATCATTTTAATCTTTGAAATAAAATTATCTTCCATTGCAAATATATGGGTATATTGATAAAAAAATCTTTTATTTGAAACATATTTAAACAAAAACAATAATTTGCAAGCTATACGCAAATATATATATATTTTTTAACTTTTTGAAAATGAAAGTTCAATTATCGCAACCGTAAAAAAAAATCTGACTCAAGATGTTGATGGATGTCGACGTTTAATGACCCCCTAACCCTAATTAATGGTTTTTGCAATGATGTATGTCTGTGTGCCTGTTTAACTCTAAAATTAAGAGTAGTTTAATAAAGGGTGAAAAGAGAAAAAAAATATATCGATTTTTTTCACAATTGGCTTTAACGATTTTGATTAAAATTCGTATCAAGGCGTTGATTAAGATTATAAATAAACTGGCTATTTTCATTTTCCCATGAGAATGAATTTCAGGGTAATTTGCAGGAGCGGAAATGACCGTATCTCCGCAACTATTTTATGCATTATACAACTCACCATCGCATAATTGTAGTTTTAAAAAATAAAACTTTTGTTTTAAATATATCTGTATGAAACCAATAGTTTTTGAGATATTGGCAAATATATTAACTCGATTTGGTGAGCTTTAGTTGCATAGTGATACTGATTAAGTTTTAACGTAATAAATAATTATCTAATGCCACAGAGCAAGTAAATTAGCAAGTCTCTCAAAAGGCTTATGTTATTTTTCCTTTAACCTCTTGGGAGAAATGTTTGTACAACAATGATATATCTATATCATTTTATACTAAATAGTCAATATCTACCTTTTTTATAGATCTAAATTTATAAATGAAGATTTTAATAACAATGCAATAACCATAAGATGTGCAACCCCTAATAAAATGCCGAATTTTTTAAACCAGAATTCGAAATTTCAATACGAAGTGTCGACCCTTGTGGACCCAATATCGAACTTTTTCTTTGTCCTGGGAACTATAAAAATGATGACTTTAAATTCTTTAAAAATAAAATTATAGATTTAAAATCGGGAATAAAAATATATCTTACGTAAGTGTAATTCAATTTTTGCTTGGGTTTTCTAGTGAATATGATGCACTTTCTGAACTGACTAATTATATTAACACATATATGATAGTTTCTATGAACGAGAGCGAAAGGGCCCACCAATGTTGCCGGGAAATCTATTTTCACATATCTTCCAGGGTCTCGATATGGGACGGACGGACATTTTTAGCTTCATTCCAAAGGAAGTTGAGCTATGGATGTTTATCGTTCAATGACAAGTCCGTAAAACGCAGATGGTTATGAAACTATGAACATCGGGTGTTGAGGCGAACACTTCAGCCCAGGACCACCAAAGTCGACTTACGGATCAATCGATCTACTGACTGGGCTATCCGGAGCTCCGTTCATGCCAAAGTATCATTAAAAAGAGTAATAATATAGTTAAGTACAAAGATTTTCCACAAGAGCGCATTGCATTAAGCTATGGAATTTTCCGTTCTTAACAACAACAGTAAGAATTTCACATCTAAGCCAACACGTCATTACATATGATATTACAATGGAGTATATTTAGTTTAAAGACACACTGAAATGGAGGACACCCCGTATGGATCACTTGGTAGAGCGATTGACCTGAAAAACCAGATGACCAGGTTTCCAATCATTTTCCGGCTGTCATTTCTCTATATACTATTTAAAATGGTTTTCTCCAGCAATTTTTTTGAAAATTGAATGCATCTAGAAGTCATTTGGAATTTGATTTAAGGCAATCTTTTAGCTACATATTCAAATATATCTCTAAATGAATTAAAGGTGGCAACTGCAGAACTCCTGAAACACTTTTCCTTTTAATTTTATCTTTTTGTTTTGCTTAATAAATAATGGTAAAGTTGACACAGTGAAAGGTTTATTTAAAATTTGAAATAAATTCTAGTATAAATTTCCTAAAGAATAAAAAGTAATTTTAGCATTATTGCTTAGTCAAGTGTTAAAAAGTGCTACTGTATATTAAGAAGATTTAATTGAAATGATGCACTTAAATTAGTATATATGTATATATATGTAAGTACTTGTGTATATATATGATGTATATATATAATTAAACCTCGAGCTAGATTCATAAATTGTTTGAGAAACTATACTCATTAAATAAAATGATAGTGGGATTGTCTTGATGCATTACAGGTGTTGTCTGCTAACAGACTGCTTACCTTGCTGTACTATCCCCATTACTAAAAGTTAAAAACCCTTTGTGTGCATCCATCACAGCATTATATGACCATAAGAAGTCAAGTAGCAGCCAACCATAGAAATCCTATAGCAAATTTATCCAGCACTGGCACGATTCTTGTTTTGTCCTTATAATGACTTATTATTTAGCCAGCAATGGCTCCGAATCAACCTGCTGAGAGGTTACTTTTCAATTAGCTCCAGGCTATTTGGACAAACAATTGAATGGAGCTGGTAAGCTACTGATAAATCTTTAATATGTTCAACCCTCTTCAATGGTAACGTGACCCCAACATTAGTTGGCTAAAAATAAATCTCAAATGCCCAAATTGCTAGAAGATCTTCAGACTTTACATAAAAAGTCATCTATCATCCATCCAGAACGGGTCCTTTTATAAAAGGCTTTTAAGTTAGTACAACCACAATGAAATGTGACTCCATATACAGTTGTCCATCAAAGATCAGTTGGTAGAGAACCTTCATCTTGCAAAACTACAATAACTATCAACTATACCCCAATGCTATCAATGGCTTGACGCTAATAATATATATATTCTTTTAAATTTATTAACTGGTCTTCCTCTTCACCAAATAACTAAATTTAGACTAAAAAATTCGCTGGAAACTTTTAACCTGGCCAGACACAAAAAATAGCACTTCGTAAATAAAACAATAGTTGTATCAGGTGCTAATGATCCCATTGGTCGACTCTCCTTAAAACTCTAATAATAATAATAATAATAATAATATTAAATAATGTTTATTTTTTGTGAAAAATAGGTAGGTATACCGTGTTTTTTTTTTAAATTATCTATTTTAACTATGTTTTTAGCTTCAAAATCATTTATTATCCAAACAGTAAGGCCAAAACCGAGATGTTTTTAAATTTTGGAATACAGTAAGTTAGGACTTTGTTACAAGTGGAGATATTTGCAAAAAAGATTTACAATACTTAAATAAAACATATTTATAATAAACTCCAAATCCGAGTAATGTCTGCAGAAGGTTGAATGTCTCTATTTCTCTCTTTTATGTATGTATGAAGAGCCGAGTAATATCCCAAAAGTAGCCAAGATTCAACCAATTTTGTTGGATATAACTGACACAGAGGTAGCCCAACAATCTCTATGAGCATCACTGTTGATATTGCCTTGCTCAACAATGAAGATCTCAAAAGGATTATTATAAGATTCATTTGTGAAAAAACCCGTTCACATTCACTTGAAGATATAGTAATGACACCGAGGTGTCGTATCCCTCAGGTTTGGGGACTTGAGGTAGGGAGCAATTAGGCTTGTTTCAAGTACAATATCTTGATAGGAACCTCTGGACTCGAAGAAATAATCAGATGTTGTTGATGAAGAATTATGTTCTTACACTTTTATTAAATACTAACAAAAGTATATTACAAATTCTTGGTTCACATGAAGGGTGATCTAGCCTGTGCTGCTGTGTACATACATTATGTATGATAGTTATTACAGAAGAGCCCTTATTTCCGGATTTCAGGGGTTTATATATCTCCTCTGTTTATCTGTGGAAGTTTCTAGCTACGCAGTACAAATTGTTCAACCAACATTTCGTGGAGGAGCACGGGACTGTGGTTATTTCCACTGTTTGCTCACTTTGGACAAGGACTCAAACTATCAAATCGGTCTAAGGAATTGCGCAGAAAGCAATTATATCACGCAGTTCCCAAATGACTATAGTCTGTACGACTCAAGCTTTACTTTTAATATGAGGCGTTGCATGCAAGAAGGGCGAACTAAACACCAGACCTTTTTTTTTTTTTCATCCATCGTGTTCAGGAACATCTACTGCGCATGCTCATAGTTCTAGTTTGTGGATTTCGGCTTTCTAGTCTCTGAAAATAAGGCTTTAAAATAAACTTGAGTCACTTTTGACCGTTCGGCGTGCGGGAAATAAGGGCGAACTTAACATTCTCCTCCCCAATTTCTCTCCCTATCACTCGCTGTTGAAGGTCACAAGTTATTTCTCACAAGTCAGTTCACGCTCTCAACTCGTGCGAAGATAGTGTGTTTCTATTTATTGTATTTCTATTTATTGCACAAACTGTGATGGCAAGTGTAGTGGAGGGTTATCCTCGAAAAAGAGCTCGATAATAAAGATAATTGGAAACGATTTGCTAGCAAGAAGAACAGGAACGAGGGAAAGGACTATGTTTCTCAAACCACGAAGAGGGATATAGCACCCTCTAAAGTTGGAGAGCTGTGTGGCTGTGGGTGCTTTGATAAGGTAGGCCTACCTAAAGTTCAAAGTATTTTTAACGCATTTTGGCAGTTAGGAGATTACAATTTACAAAACGCTTATTTGTCCAAACTCGTTAACACTAATGATGTTAAGAGATCGTACCTCAAAGACAGGCCAAGACGTACTTTGAGACGTATTGAATATACTGTAATCGGTGACAATGTGAAATACGTGTGTCGAACTGCTTTTTACAACATTCATGGGATAACAGAAAAACGTGTTAGCGTCGTTCTAGATAAAACAAAACCGACAGGAACAATAGAAAGAGACTTTAGAGGCAAAACTGAATATGTAAACAAAGTAAAGGAAGATGATAGCTCACACGTTAGAGAGCACATTACATCTTTTCCCGTTGTTTCTAGCCACTACATCCGGGCAAAAAGACGTTAATCGAAAATACCTCCCAGTTGGTCTTAACTTAAATTCACTCTACGAACTATATCAGGAATGGCTCAAAGAAAATTATCCTGAAAATTATCCTGGAAGTCTCTAAGCAATTTTTATAGAGATACGTCCAATACATTCAACATTGGTTTCCAACTCCCCGGTAGTGTCACGTGTAATTTTTGTGATAAAACTGACATTTAAATCAAAAAACTACATAAAAATGGTCAGCAAAATTCTGATAGCGTCAGAAAACTTGAAAAAGATAAGGAATTACACTTAAGACGAGCGAAAGTTCCAAAGGCGCTCATCAAATCTTATAAAAATAATGAAGATGATACTTTGGCGATCGCTTTTGACCTTCAACAGGCGCTAACAACCCCAAAACTCACCAGTGGGATCCAGTTCTACAAACGTAAGCTCTGGACTTACAACTTTTGTATTCATAGCATTCAAACGGGTGAGTCAACAATGTTTTTATTGGATGAAACTATGGCAAAGCGTGGGTCTTGTAAGATTGCTAGTTGCTTACAACAATACTTGTCAAACGTTCCAAATAAAATCCAAAAGATTATCATGTTCAGCGATAATTGTCTTGGTCAATATAAGAGTATCAATGTCGTTATTCCCAATCTATCACTGATTCATAAAAAACGATTTTATGTTATTAAACATTACTTTATGATACCCGGTATTTCCTATCTACCCTGTGACCGAGATTTCGGGCACATAGAAAAAGAGATACGACACGCAAATGTGTATTCTAAAGACCACTGTGCGTACTTCATACAGAAATGCCGCAAGAAAACACCTTTTAAAGTAGTAGAACTCACTCCACATCATGAAAAAAATTTCACAGCTCTGAAAAGACACGTCACAAAAACTCACTTGACAGCAGCGAAATTTAAAGAAGGAGCAGTATTTGAATTCAATCAAAACTACAAACACGGATTTTATATCCACAAAGCTTACAACTTAGATGTCAAACTTCCCGTAAATCTTCAAAAGGGAAAAAGCCCTACTTACAACGTCCAGACTTTCAATCTTGGAAACGAAGAAACAAACAAACTTTACGATTCTCCTGTTGTTGTGGCTCCTGAAAAACTGGAAGAAATCCGAGATCTACTTCCGTATGTCCCTTTACCTTGGAGTGGATACACAACAACATCTGCCAACAACTTTACAAACTCCTGACGATGTCGACGAAGAAAACGATGACTATCAAGTTGATTATGATGTTTAAATATATGTTTTTTCCCAGAAAGTTATTTGAACAGTATTTTTATATTCAAGTGTATTAGTATACAGTTTAAATATTTTTTCAATAAATTTTGTTATTTATTAATTTTATTTTTCTGCCATCTATACACTCACATATTAGATCGGGGAAGAAAAATGGTGAGAGGAGAAGGCAGGGTGAATCTCGACTGTGTGCATTTACATAGGTACAATATTATTGTTCCTGTTGTTGAGTTCGCCCAGCCTAAAAAGTTGAAAATGATATTATTCCAAACGTACTCTGGTTGAGTTCACCCTTCTCGCACGCAACGCCTCATATATATTCTAACACAACTTAGTTACACCTTTATCTACCTGCTGGTATTATGATTATTGCTCTAAGGGTTTATTATAGTTGGCTGATCCCATAGCTATATGATAGAGGTTGTGTATCAATTGACGTAATCAATCTGCAATTATTTTCCTACAGGTATTCTCGGAAACTTTTTATCATCTCTCTTTCACTCAAGTGAGGTCGCCTACAAAATTTATTATTTCAACTTCCCTAAATGTCAAATGGTTTTGTGTTTCTTCTGGCCACTACTTCGGATCTAGCAATGGGGTCCATCTATGTAAATCAGCTTCTTCATCGTAAAGTAATTTATTTTTTAGTAAAATTCTCAAGTTTTCATAAAATGAAAAAGAAAATATTAGTGGGTCTTCTTTTCTATCTTTTTAGATAAAGAAATCCCTTGGAAAATGAGAGAAATGGTAGCAATAGTGGCTTCTTCATAAGTTAATCACACACCAATCCAAGGCCTAAAATAAACTCTAATATTGTGATTTTCTTCGATAATCTTTCATTTCTGTCTTTGGAACAATCATCCTTAGCGTTTTTAAATGTCTCGACAATGCTTTTTAATCCTGCCAAACTGCAAGCATTGCATGAAAACTGGATGCTACCCAACGAGTGCTTAAAATTAGTCCAATTTTCAAAAGCTGCATATCTAGTGAATTGGCACATGCTTGCGGCTCTCGACTATTTTGGGTGATGCACAGTAAAGAATATATAACTTGTCAAAAGTGATTTTAGTCTATTGATTCCAGAAATTGTCTTCACAGTATCATGGACATAAAATTCCAGTATATGATTTGCACAGTGCCGTACAATTATTGAGGGTAATTTATATTTCAATAATTTCTCAACTCCACCCCGAAATCCAAACATTACCGCCACACCACCACACGCCACAGAAACTAAATAATAATTGAGGTATTCCTCTATCAATTTGATAGGTGTCATATGAAGCAGAGCAAATCCCAGTCACCATTAAATCATTTAATTTGATCAAATCAATAAATAAATTAACTGAAGAAATCATTGCACGAACATACAAGATCAATGTAGATTTCTTACTAATGGTTGTTGCCTTGTCAATAATTAATTATATTTTTGATTTGGAGCTTACAATTTTGTTGACCAATTTAGTTTTCATTTTCTTGCTGATGTGATTGATAATGTTAAAACAAGCCTTTATAGAGTGAAGTATTCGTCCCCTATCAGCACCAGTAAGTTCTTGTAGTATAGGTCAATTTCCATTTCAAAATTACTGAATGGTTGGTTTATTTTTGCAACTTTATAAGCCGTGCGAAATATGATGGCAGTTGTCTCTTTTTGGCACGAAAGGAATTTTACGAACCCCTTCTCAAGTGTTTCTTTCAATGTTTTCAGACAAGTTTTGTGACCAGAACTTTCTTTGCGTTTAAATATTTTGACTCTTAAAGATGTTAGCTGTTGTTCTGGAGCTGTACCAAAATGAGAAAATTCACGATTGGCCCATTCTTTTGATATCTTCTTTCCCATTCTTGCCTTTGTCCCAAGCGTTTGAACTTTTGGCAAGCACTATGACCAATATTCTCGCCTTGTACACAATATAACCAAACTTTTTTCCCACAGAAATCATTATTTTGTTCTAAAGTCCAACAGGAAGGTCACATTTGCTCAATTTGTTCCTTTGCCTTAGTAGGAACTGGGAATGGGACAGCTGTCGATTCAGATGAGTTACTTATTTCTTCTGGGTCTTCAACTTTCTTTCTTTTAGGCATTGGGGCTGAGAAAAAATGCGTTATTTTCTTCGTTTTATAAAGAAATATACCTATGTGTTTTGCTATATAATTACTAATACTAATTGTATGTCAAATTATCAGATTAATCTGAACTTAAATCACAAATCACAGTAAAGCTACACTAATAACTGAATACGCCTTGTTTATTTGATGACGGCAGCACAGCCATAGATAATAAAGGTGAGCATAACTGCTGGCCATTAGTGATGGGCACAATCGGGACCCATTCTAAAAATCAATCGATTGCTTACAATCGATTATTCGATTGTTTGGACTAGCGATCGAATAGTTTATATTATTCTGTGATATTACATCATTTTTGCCATTACGCCTCTTTCATTTGTTTGGATTTTTTTTTCATTTGAAATATACATAATAATAAAAAAGCGAAAATTTAAAAAAGTTGAGTATACGGCGTATAGCCACGTGTACTCAGAAATAAAGAACCGATTAATAATAATAATTATTACTATTCAGTGCTTTATTAATAATAATTAATAATAGTAATTATTATTGTTATTATTAAAAGAAAATTAGATTAAAATATTATAACTATTAATAATAGTAATAGTAATATTTATTAGTACTAATAATCATCACAAGACAAGTAAAGTATTGCCACATCTACCTATACGCAGACGACACAACAATACTGACTAGTCACGAGAACCTCCAAATCGCAGAATACCACCTCCAACAAAACTACAACGAGATACAAACATGAGCTCATGACCAATTTTTAAAATAAATTCATGGAAAACTAAAATTATTCGTATCTGTTCTCCTAAAATGCACCATTAAAGAGTCAATACTATACATTACAACTATAATTGTTTACGCAGCTTGACACAGACAAGCTGTGACTGTGACGAGAAACTGGACGTCACAGACAGTCATATTTACCTTGAACTAATCATCGACAAATATTATAAATGGGACAGACACATGCAACAATTTGAGAACAAACTAAAAGGATTGACACATTTTGTTTACCATCCTGGATATCAAAACGGTAGTAATCCATAGTAATCAAATGAAGCGTTTGTTTGTCTGTCTGTCATGGGTATTGCGCAATATACACCGCACGTACAGATCAGTAATTTTAAAAATAGTAGTCCCTGTGTAGAAATATGTCATTTTAAATTTTTGATTAGTTTTTTTAATTCATAAAAAACTAGGTCGGAGAAAATAAATTGACGAGAATTTCTTTTTACTGAAGCAGAGAAAAGCATTGCCAAGAGTATTCTGCTAGTAATATATACATCATTAGGAAAATCAATAATATCGTATGTAGTTAAATCTGGGGGGAGCGAGAGAATGTTATAGAATCAAAATTTTACATTTGCAACGACAAAAAAATCCAGAAAAGTACCCTGAATATGGTTTTAGATTCTCCCGTTCACTCTGCATGTCCTGTACACAGTAATCTATAAGACTTGATTATCTTAACAATGTCTTGTGATGTGTACAGGGTATGTAACTCATCGTTATGTAACCCTATCTACTCCCCGGTAGCCTCACCCCTTTTTGGACAAAATATCTTCCTAAGTACATGGTTTTTGAACACCCTTAACGACAAAAAAATTTGCTGGTATAAATTAAGAACAATGTTATTATGGGAAGAAAAAAATATTAAATTTATATTAATACCGCCAAAACCCTTCGCTTTAAAAAAATCTTAGCACCTATTTCTTGGTTTATTATCTGATTTTTATTGACGAATCTTGTACTATTTTCTTATAACTTAAACGTGTCTATTTATCAGCTATGCTTTGAATTTGCTCGGAGTAAAACTACTGTGCGAGTGTAACTCTTTTTATTTGGTACACGGTATTAATTGAAATTTAATAATGCAAGGCCTCCACCGTGGTTCGAATTCCACGTTAAACTGTAGGTCCTCCATCTCATCTCACAATCCCCCAACCATTACACATTAGCGTAAGTGCGTATAACCTGAACGGATAGTAAGACGCGGTGCTAATAATAATAATAATAATAATAATAATAATACAGTGTTTATTTTAATTATTAAATGCAAATTGCCTATAATATAATGATTACATTAAAGTACATGCATCAACAAGGGAAAAGGAGCAACTAGTCGTTTTACGGCAATGGTGAGGAACTTAATATGTCGTAATAGGAGAGTATACCTGTACTTGATAATATTTATCAAAAGTGACATCTGTAGATCACATGACTTGTCGCATCAACACGTAAGAGTAGATCTAATAGCTCTTATTGGTGGCAGCAAATTTGACTGTAATCCTCCTGCTTCTAATATAACGGGCTGTCTAACTATTTTTTTTTATCACCTCGTCTTACAATCCGTTCGAATCATACAGTGTGTTTATCTATTAAGACTTTATAAGCTTCATAATATGACAACATGTAATCTATTCTTGAAAAATAACCCATTGGTGCTCAAAAATTATGTTCCAGCTAAAGATATAGTTCGCCATTGTTTTGTATGCATTCAAATAAACAAATATCCCACTCATTTTGTCAGATGTTTAATACATGTATACTTTAATTTAAGTTAAATATAGGATATATTGTACATTAAAGTCGGTCAATAATATTTCGTTAAATAAAAATCTTTAAGGCTGACAAATGAGCAATCAAGACTAATAATAAAATGACCAAATGTTAATAGTTTATAACATTATCTTATATTTCTTTATAAAAATATCCAAGTGATTGGTTTATTCTGACTATAGTTGACTTAAAGTCATGTGGGACTCTAGAATACTGCTGGAGAGATTGAGCGTTAAATTCTACTGTGGAGGGGGGAGAGAGGGCTTGTTTTTTACTGTATTGGGTGTAGGAAGAAAATGTGGAACATATTGTCTTTCCTCCATTTTTAATTTTGAGAGTTACTTCGCTATTATCATTGCAAAAATATACTATAATAATCCTAAATTTATTCCATTCTCTCTGCTTTTAAAACTAAATGGTATGGAAATATTATTGGGCACAGGGTAAGTCCTTTAATTACGGATTAAATTCGTTAAGAAGTATTACGTGCAAGATGCAAAACCTTATAATTAGAATATTTCTTAAATAAGATGTATTTTTCAAATATTTGTTTGTATAAAAGGCAAATTAAAGCTAAACAGATTCTTCTAGAAAAACACAAACTGGTGACATAGCTATCAGCTGTGCGTAAGCTTATTGGGAATGACATCATTGATGATTCAAGTTGAATTTGATAGATGGCTTTGCTAGTCATAAGTCTAAGTTCCACAACTACATTTCTATGAATCCACGTAGCTCTAATATGTGTAAGTCTAGATCTTGCTGCATATACAGACCACAAACACACTCACTATTCCTCTAAAGAGCTGTTTCCACACCCAATATCATTTCTGAGGGAATTGCAGGTCTTATGAAGAAGAGCTCTCTCTCTGTTAACTGTTGCCGAATCTCTTGGCTCTCTGTTATGTCGGGAGGTGGTTTGCTGGGGTAAAAAGGAGCTACTGGCAACCTCGACTAACCAGCGTTGCCAAACTCATCACACTTGAGGAGAGATTGACAACATAAAATTGAGAAAATGAAAACGCTCTTTACCAATAAGCAGTTCCATCAGCGATAATATCAAGTGTAGACCTCTTATAATGTTCCGCGCATGCGCACGTCATGTTAATGATCACTGCGCAATCCTACACGTTCCCGATCTAATATCACATCGACCAATGTTTTTGTCCACCATAACTTTCTGACCCGATATTTAGAAGTTAAAACAACAAGAATTTCTCCAAAATAACGAGAAACGGGATAGACGCCAGCTCGACTCTTCCTTTCTTTGATCTTTTTTTAAATTTTCTTTATTCCTTCTGTCATATTCCTGACTCGACAGAACTGATTCCTCATTCAAGTGATGATGCAAGGCTTCAGTGAACCACACGGGGGGGAGATCTCTCGCGTTCTGCCGCCCTGAAGCCAGACACCGTCTCGCGCCACTTCACACCATTTCTCCCGCGACCCTTATCGAGGGGAGGATTTTATACGTCATTAGATCAAACCCTCTCCCCCTAACACTCTTTCATCCCCGTGACAAGGGCGCCTCTATCAGGAGCATTATCGATGGATGACGGGTTCCCATCTTTTCTGCCGTTGTGCAATCTGCTCCTCCCTGGGGTTTGACAAGCGGGTGGAAATATTGCTTGCATGTGGGTGACACGTGAGAGGGGGTAGAGGGTTGTTAAACTCAGGTGTAGCAGGGTTCTATGGCATTCGGCAGTTTTATGAATGTCAAAAATAGTCGCTACTCACCGATAGATAGTGTTGCCTCTTTTATAGGTTAGATTAAATACAATTGCCACTTTAAGATGTAGATGTAGGGGACGTGATAAAATTTCAGTGTTTTTTGCAGTTTTCATATCAAAACCTTTTTAATGAAACAAATAGCCGAAACTATTGTTAATGCATTTTTAGTGAGGATAACACCACTGAATAGCTCAGTGGTAGGAGCATTGGCGTACTAAGCCGAAGGTCCCGGGTTCGATTCCCGTGTCCAGGTGTCATTTTTCAATTTTCAGAATATTATATCTAAATGGTGTTATCCTCGCTAAAAATGCATTAACAATAGTTTCGGTTATTTGTTTCATTAATATATGCAATCCTGTACAATTATATATAATTGTCTAATGGCTGCAAAAAGCCAACTACCGAGTCGCAAATGGCTGCGTTGTCTGATGGCTGTGAGCTTATATAATCACATGTTTATAAGCTGATGACTTCCGCACGTCCATCTTAGACTCTGCCTTAAACTATGAGTGAAGAATGACCATGGGCACGGGACAAATCCTGGATAGCTCAGTGGTAAGAGAATTGGCGTACCAAGCCGAAGGTCCCGGGCTAGATTCCCGTGTCCAGGTGTCATTTTTCAATTTTCAGAAAATAAAACCTTTTTAGCCAAGATAAATAAAATATTTCTCTAGTGGCAAGGCTTATTTTAATTATTTTTCACACGATGATATCTATATTTGTTGAATATCTGTCATAAGCATAGCGGCATTAGACGAGGAACTTTTTAAATGAGTAGAAAAAAGTTGCCATTACATTGCAGGATACCATCGACAGATATTTACAACTGTTTGTATATCATGCGAAGAAAATTAAATTAATCTTTTGTACTGGAGGAATATTTTATTTATTTTGCACAAATGAATGTTTTGCTATAAAATTCACAAAATCACTGGCCTTTTCCCACACCCCTTTCACCTCGCCTTAACTGAGAAGATAAGTCATAAACGATTATTTATTTAAATAATTAAGCCATAATTTTACAGTCCAAGATTTTTATAACTAAATTTTTACTGTTTTATATTTGTTTGTACTCCACCATATTTTAATAACTTTTTGGGCTAATATATATATATACATTAATTACGATAGTAGAGTAGGAGTGAGTAAAGTAGAATTTTAGAGGAAATTTTCTAGTATTTTTGTGGAGGACAGGGAAGTATATATTTTTTTAAACTAAGTTAAGTTCACCCGCCCAGGATTCGAGTCCCAATATACCTGTTACCAAAAATCAATTCTAACACAAGAGTCATACGTCAAACCATGCAACCATCGATACGGGCTACTATACTAATCTTTGTATAGAACTACGTGTCTTATAATATATTCTATTACATAATTTGTATAATAGTAAGCGTGGCATTTCCCAATTCTTACAATATTTAATTAATTTAAAAATATATTACGTATAATCTATATTTAATTGGTTAAAAAACTAAATTTATTTGCGTTCAAAACTTTGATTTGTGGATATTTAGAGAGTTAATAAAACATAATTATAAGGTTTCTCATTTAGTTTAGTTCTATGGCTAGCGGGTTTATCTTTGCAGTATGTCAGTCTAATTTTTCAAATCTTAGGAAATAGAAGATATCTAGACCATGATATTTTGTTCAAAGGTTTAGCTCTTAGAACATAAAATACTAACTAAAAATTATACATGAAATTTATTTAGTTGTAATAAATTAATATTACTCAATACATATTTATTAGAACTGTTAATGTTATCACATCATTGACATTCAGCCCTGGACAATCGTCATGTATATACTAGTGTTGGACCCTTTTTTAAATACAACTTTTTTAAATTACTACTATTATCTACATTGTTATTGAATTAATATATATACTAGAGATGAATGTTAAATTATAGAAGGTGCACTCAAAATGGCATAGAAAAAGGAAGAGCAAAAAAGGTAAAATAATTCTTGGGATGTTACGAAACGTGGGGCAGTGTTATGTTGGTACTGCATGTTAGGGTACTGTCCCGTTGGTTGTACCATGTGAGGGAACTGTCAGGTTGTTACAAAACATTTGATGTTGTTACGTTGGTATTGCATTGTTAGACTGCCAGCAAACTCCAGGACGATGTCAGGTTTAGATTATACGTAGGGACACTGTCCGGTTGGCAGTACATGTAGGAACACTGTCAGGTCGGCAGTATACTTCATTTACGGTAGGAGTTTACCTCTGAAAGGTCTTTTTTCCTACCAATATCCTACTATATAATATATTTCTGACAGGGAAAAAGGCCTTTCAGAGGTAAACTCCTACCGTGAACGAACTTTACATGTAGGGACACTGTCAGGTTGGCAGTACATGTAGGGACACTGTCAGGTTGGCAGTACATGTAGGGACACTGTCAGGTTGGCAGTGAGTGTTTGAGAGCTGTTAGGGGTTATGTAAATATGAAAGGGAAGTAACGTCAGACTGACATTCGGGAGGGGAGGTTATAGATGTATATCAGTTTGGGCGAGACGTCCCTCCATGTCAGGGGTGGTCAATGTCTAACCTGTTTAAGATGTAACATGGCCTACTGTTAAGTTCTTTATAATAACAGTATACTTTGTGAGGGAAATGGTAGAAAATATCTCAGGATCATCCACGCTAGATTTTAGAAAATGATTAATGACACAAAGCACAAGCGACATAGAGGCGGCATTTCAATTCAAGCCAAACCCGAAAAGGGTTGATTTATAAAGGGAGGAATTGTGGAAATAAGCAGGCTTTGAAACTAATTTTATATTTATTAAGGCAAGATAGATGTGAACTCTAATTAAGGTAAATATATGTGTTGTTGTAATATAAAATCAGGCACCACACAAACTCATTGACAAGCTGTAAAAAAATATTTAAAAGTTAGGTGGGTCAAGTCATCGACAAGCTCCGGTATAGGAGGTTCAAGTCATTGACACGATAATAATACACTATCAATAACTATTATCAAATATAATATAAAATAATATATAAATAAAACAAAGAGTTTGTGTGTGTGTGT
>CABFOV010003690.1:17158-32714 GCA_902141375.1 Timema poppense | reverse complement strand
CCCCCCCCCCCCCAACTTTTAAATGAAGGGGTGGAAAGGTCGCGGGAGCTATTGTTTCATGTTTTAATTAAATATTTTGAAACGGTTTGTCCCGAACAAATGCATGTTTCATTATATGCGATTAGTTTAATTTTTTTTCACATAGTAATAAAGCAAAATTTCTCGAATATTTGTCACTGCCATAATAAAATTTGATGATACAGATTTTAAACGAAAATAATTTAACATCAAATGGTCGGTGACCTGGCGGTCTAGGGCTAAGGTGTCAGACTTCTATGCTGGTGGCCGGGGTTCAATCCTCGGTCCCGGCAAAGATTTATCTGATTACCAAACCCTTCCTTCACCTCTGACAAGACATCTTGTGAATGTGGGGAATGCCAGGCCTCCACCGTGGTTCGGATTCCACGTTAAACTGTAGGTCCTTCATTTCATCTCACAATCACCCTACCATTACACATTAGCGTAAGTGCGTATAACCCGAACGGGTAGTAAGACGCGGTGCTAATAATAATAATAATAATAATAATAACATCAAATGCCAATATTCCTATGAAATATTAAGAATATCCAACAGTTGATAACCCTATGTGTAGAAAATCTATCTAGGTATCTCCTGAAGTTGTTTTCATTTGTTGTGTCCACATTTGTTTTTTAATGAGAGATACTGGCTTTAGTTCATGTTACCGTTACCTTCCATTCTACTCTAATTACCGTAAATATACAGTGCACAACAATTCAATTGGTCAGGAGCACAACATTACATGTTATGTTTTGTAATTCCTAAAAACTGAAACATCATATGACGTAATTGTTTTAATGAAAGGTTCATTTAACACTGCAAACATGGGCATCAATTGGAATATACTGCGACTAAAAGGTTTTATTTAAATTCATCAAAACATACAGAAACATATTTTATGGTACGAAAAAGTGGTTATGAATAAATTTTAAATGTGAATCAATCCATATTTACTGAATAACACCGACATTTAAATTTGCTAATTTAAATATTATTTATGGTGTCCTATATGATTGTTATTAAATATCATCAGGTGATATTTTCAATGAATATCAAATTATAACTAACAAGCTTGCTTTTCAATAGAAAATGTACTACTATGACCATTTAAATTTACATCCCATTTCGAGTTTAAGGTGGAGGAAAAGGGAAGCAATTTAAGGTCCTTATTCTTTCAGCTTTTGGAACAAATAATTTTTTTTGTAAAAAAAAAGTACTTTATATAAATATTCAACTATATTTTTTACAAATAGCTATCTCAAAATATTTTATACATTTTTTTCAGTTATTGCATAATTCTACCGGGTATTTTTCTATTTATTTAAAATATTTAGGTTTTAATATGACCATGATGATTAATTAAGAACTGTTAAAATTACAAAAAGAAAGTATCATCAAAACTGTATACATACTTACTTTAACTCACGTTTTATTCCACGCCACCTTAACGATTTTTTTTCAGCACCACGTATCGGGTTCCCCCGTTCGGGTTATACGCTTATTTACTAACTGCGCTAATGATGGCAGGGATTGTGAGGGCTTTATAGCCTATACAGGTAGTACGTATGTTATTTTTTTTTAAGGTATTTAACATTTCCATTTACAACCAACTTATTACGCTGGGACATTAATTACACTCTAACTTAGCTCTAGATAAGACAGCAGTGGTCATTGATTCATCCCTGTATAAGTGTAGTAGTCTCCAATTTCACCAAGGAGCATATCATGCCCCCACACTTTCATATAATACTATCTAACAAACAGACGTGTAAAACATATTGCCTATATGCGGTATCTCACGGCGTATCGAAAGCTAGGCGACTCCAACGTAGTGATGTGTGCAGTAATAATGTTATCTTCTAAGATATGTCTTGATTTTAAAAAATGTGTGTTTTTCAAGCTGGTAGTTTGGTCACAACTTATGTTAAAATTAAATTATTACAACTCATATTCTAACATCCAGTTTGAGGGGATGAAAGTCTGGTTCTTTTAATCCTGTTATCAATATGAAAGATAAATAAACTTATAATTCAATAACGCAAACGACTGTCTTGGACTCGTCTATTTAGAATAATTCATATATACTAACACCAGTAACTGGATGCTCCACAAGGAAAAACAATAACTAATCGTGACCTGGCGGTCTAGGGGGTAAGGTGTCACACTTCTATGCTGGCGGCCGGGGTTCAGTCCCCGGTCCCGGCACAGATTTATCTGATTACCAAACCCTTCCTTCACCTCTGACAACTTGCCAATGTGGGGAATGCCAGGATTCCACGTTTAACTGTAGGTCCTCCATTTCATCTCACAATCACCCTACCATTACACATTAGCGTAAGTGCGTATAACCTGAATGGGTAGTAAGACGCGGTGCTAATAATAATAACTAATCAAGTAAAGAAAGTACAACGCATACTTAAATATTCACTTAAATATAAATACAATAAATATATACATACATATGCCGTTCCCTTAAGGGTTAGGAAAGAAACTATGCATAGAGCTCAAGCAACAATTTCGTACTAAATCCATCCTCACTAACTTTATCCACACTTCCTTATACTTGCAAACTCCCTTCGCTTCAACGACATCCATACATCAAATCATACATGTTCTCTTATTCTTAATACTTTTAATGTTTCTCTTTTTCACACATTCGTCTACCATATTTAGCCACGTCTTACATGGCGTACCCCTTACTTTTGATACACGCATTCTAACTTCATAATCATATTTGCTTCATCACTCGATCAACACTCATCCTTTCAACATGCCCAAACGATCCTGAGACATTTCTTTCACAAGGGCATATTGAGTTCCCTTTCAAACAGCACTCATTCGTTACTGACTGTCCATACGAGTTTATACACATACATTTCTTCTTAGATAGCTTATTCCCATCACATTAACAAATCTTAGACTTTTAAATGATTTCGACGTGAAACATATTGTTCAAGGAGTATATTCTATATATCACACAGATATTCGCAAACATACTAATTACATTAAAAAAATCCTGTTTCTTAAATAAAAATCAGATACATTCCTTCTAAAGGAAGCTTTGTACAATATTAATTTAAAACTCTTAAGATTTACTGAGGTGTTTTATAAGATAGTAACTGTCCTAGGTTCATTTTTTTTATATGTAATGTATCGTAAAAACCTTGTAGTCAACAAGTGTGCATTTTATGTAAGACTAAAAACAAAATATTTACATATACAGTACTGAACATAAACATTCCATCCAATTTAATTTACCAAATAAATAAATTATTAAAACGTAATAAATTGTAGTAAAACAATTATTGCGTTGAGATATCCAGACCTTTTTGTTTCTGTCATAACTCCTTGGCAATGTTTGAATGTTTGTTTTGATTTACATAACTCGAGTGGACGCATGGGATAGAAGCGCTGGCATGGCGTATATATGAAGTAGCGAACTAGAAAGGATAATATAGAACGTTGACCATTCATAACAACGTTGAACTAGTTGGTCAGGAAAGGGTCCATAGTGGGGTGAAAAAAACCCTCTTAGGGTCCCGAGGTCAAGCTAAGCAGGGGTCACGTGCACTATCAGTCAGTCTAAGTTTCCACGAGTTAAGCAAGTTCTTTCGCGAGCGCGAGCTTCCAATCACCTATATTTATTTTACATTATATTTAACATCACATTTTGTATTATCTTTTAGTAACTATTATTAAACCAAATCCTGTAACCCTGCATAGTATTTCAAACCCTCACAATTACCTTACCCAATTACCTTACCTGAAGCCTAATTTCCATCACAAGTTAACCTGACAAATCAAGCCCACAGGTGGTAGGTCACGACATTTCATTGTTTTCATTGAACACAAGTAATGTTTTATTTAATCGTCCAAATAATAATAATACTAATATAGTATTTAGTTACAATAATATACCCTCATGTAGAGACCGATATTTAATAAACAATAATGCCGGAAATTATTAAACAAATTTAGCTTTGATAAGAATGTTTTTAGATTGTAATTTCATCCGGGCTACACTCATTTACTTTACATATATTTTAATGTAGTTTAAAAATGACACCAATACACGGGAATTGAACTTAAGACCTTTGAGTGTTCTGTGAGGTTATTTTAAAATTATATTTAAAGGATTTTTATAAAAGTAATACTAATATTTTATACTTAATTTATAACAACCCTTACAATATGGTAATATGGCCTAACGCATCATTCACGTGTTATATTGGATTTACCGTGACGGTAAGATACAAGTTTGTTGTACTGAGAGTTTTAAAATGCAAAACAGTTTATTTACCAATTAATATTTATGTAGGGTGACCAAACATCCTTCTTTTTTGTATGAAAGTACTTTTTTTGACGGATGGTACTTTTTTGCAGGACGATACTGTTTTTTGCATAACACTACGGTTTTTAGAAGGATAGTATTGTTTTTTGTGGTAATGCCATATTGTCCTACAGAACAGGTGTAAAGCTTATGTACTGGTTTATATAAAACTTTATAGAAAACATTATAAAATAATAGTTGAAAGTAGGGAGTGGTTATAATGAAAGTTAAGACTTAGAGAAGTTGATCTAGAAAATTATAAAATTAATATATAAATCAAGCATTTAATAAAGTGGTTGATGTATTAAGTTAAATTGACAAGCACTAAAACGTATAATATAAATACATTTTTTATAAATAAACAGAGTATGACATTAACAATTATATAAAATTATAGTGCATCATAAACTAAAATATAATACTCGACCGAGTTGAATATTCTTAAAACTTAAGTTGACACATTAAAATATTAATACAAAAATATAATATACCATATAAGGTGATATGAACAATGTTATTAAGTCCAAATTTGTGTTTGAAATTAAATAATAAAAATTAAATTAACATCCGCCAAACTGATTTATTGAAAATTAATTAAAGTATTTATGTAATGTATAATTTTCTAGATCAACTTATCTAAGTCTTAACTTTCATTACTGGTTCATTAGCAAATATTTACAAAAGCATTTTTTTTTTAATTTAGAGGGAATAAAATGTAATTTGTCAAATTGAACAGTGTTTGAGCAAGAAACTTGACTCTTAAGCTTTATTTTTCCGTACTAGTATTAGTATTAGTTGTCCACTCTGAAAGTTTTTTCCCCCTACCAAAATCTACCATATAATATGATTTTGGAAGGAAAAACAAACTTTCAGAACAAACTTATTACAACAATTATTAGTGTAAGACTACGTTTTATTTTTTTGTTACGTACTATACGTCTCTCAAAGATATTTCTTGATACTACCTTTAATTTATCCCTAGAATTGTTTTGATTTAAATGCTACGTTGAGAATAAAAGGGTACTTAGCCAGGAGGTTTCAATTATTGGATGACTTGAAGGAAAGAAGAAAATTATGTAGAGACGAAGAAGGAGGCAGAGGACAGGGAGTCAGGGTGGTCTAAGTTCACTGACAAAAGGAATTGACTTGTCGTAAGAAAGAACACATCAAAATAATAAAGTCAAATAATATATAAAAGATATCGTCATTGTCAAGAAAGATTGTCAATGCAGACACATAAATATACTTAAACTACATTTTTTAAATTTCTTCATTGAATATAAATACATTTTGGATGTTGGCTGATAGTTACTTCAAACTAATTCTTTAATACAAAAGTGGAAAAAATAATAATAATAAATCAACCATGGTTTATTTAGGATCTAAAAGAAAATTACATAACTGATTGTATGATACAATCATAAATTACATAAAGGTAGAGCTTCAGGTCTTGCAGTTAAATATTTTAAAAATAAATAATAATAAAATAGCTAAAAAACTATAATAAAAACAAATAATATTGTCATTATTACTATGATCATAATGTTATTATTTCTATAATATGGTTATTATTACAATAATGATAATTATGATCATAGTAATAATAATGTTACTATTATCATTATCATCATTACTTTTGTACTAAAATATTAGTTTAAATTAATTAGTAACCAACATCCTATATTTATTTATAATACATAATGGAAGTTAAAAAAATATATTAAATTTATACATAAATATATATGTCTGTACGGACAGTGTCTTTCTTGACATTTATGATGTCTTTTAGGTGTTATTTGAATTGATTTAGGTTACTGCTACATTGAATTAGTTATTAAAAGGGAGTTTTAATAAATACTCTTGTGTTTAAACTGTTTTTATTTCACTCCCTCTATTATTTTTACTCAATATTTTTTATTTGTCCTTATTATTGACACATCATATACATATTTTATTTTTTTGTCCTTTTTCTAAAAAAAAAGTTCCATGTAAATCTAGTAAATAGTATATAACACCGTATTTAAGTTATAGATAAGCGTTTGTAAATTGAATACATATTTATGGTGCTTTAAAACACCAATCTTAACTCTACCAAACTAAATATCTCTTCTAACTAAAGCCATTGACCCTGATCGTAATCGGGGATGTTATTTCTCTTAACAGATAAGCCACCCCCTTAGAACAATCCGGGCTCGACACGAAACCGAGACAACTCGACCGTGAAAATACGTACTCGCTCAAACTTCCCCTCATCTCCCCCCCGGCCCCCCCCTCTCCCCCCCCTCCACCCCTCCAAACCATTCTCGATAAACTTTCAAGTGAACACGTTTCGGAAACTTCAAAACACCTTCTCAAGTACACAAACTTGTAGCCTCCCCCCTTTTTCTCTGGTACAGACCCGTGGCGCAATCTGCTAACTGCCACTTGTACCTGCTACTAACAGTTGCCGGAGCTCTGGTCGCACTAAAACACGCGGAACACGTTAATGGAGCGTAAACGTTTTCAACTTGGGGGTAAAGAGTTCCAGGCTATATCGTAGTTCCTTTCGCTTCAGGGCTGCGGGCTTGAAAATAGGTGAAGACGGAGGAAAGAGAGAGGGAAAGGGTAGTAGGTGGAGAGAGAAAGTGAATCGAAAGGAATTACGGCAAGGACTATAAGGAGATAAAGAGAAACAAAGCTTGGCATTCGTAAGGAGCTCAAGAATGGAAGAAGTTTAATCAAAGCAAGATAAGGGGGGATAGCAAATTAAATCAAAGATCTGGTGATAGAGTGAATGGAAGATAAAAAAAATAACTGTCCACCCCTAATGATGTTATGAGTATGTATACAATAATAATAATAATATAATTATAATAATTTATCATCGCGTCTTAATACCCGTTCGGGTTACATGCTTTAAGTACTAATTACTCTAATGGATTAGGAAGGTTGAATTAGAGGAAGTGAACCCGCATATGCGTGGAGGGAGAGTGGAAAACCATTTAGGAAAATCCCACCCTCAGTTCACCCGACCGAGATTCTAACCTCGATCTCCCCGTCCTCAGCAGTCGAGCTCAACACGACAAGCGCGTTATCTAACTACGCCACCGAGGCGGGTCTATGTATATAATAAAACCATGTGTATGCACTGATTATCACAATAAAGTTTGTCTGAAAGAAATGATTTTTCTACCAAAATCTTACTTTATAGTCAATTTTGGTAAGAGAACATAACATACCTTTCAGACGTCCTCTTTTCCCAGAGATAACTAGAGTAAAATAAACGTGAAGATGAAACGCCAAGAAAGTTATCATTTTGGAACAGGAGTCCTCGAGCAATTAAAGGCGGTGTTCCATTTATAGTATGAGAAGGGGCGGATATTTGAAAATGAAATAAAGTTGATGGATAGTCCTGATTAGCTCTCGGTTTGGTTTTAGTCCTAGAGTTTAAAGCCACGTATTCACTAGATGACAAATAGTGCAACAGGTCGCGGGACATGGCCCCCAATATCAATGGTAGATGTTGCAAGCAAAGTCAAGGGACAAAGACGCGCAACATTTGATTGTCCACACCAATTAGTCATCTCAGACCTGTTGCTCTAAGGAGGTAGTGTTCATCCGCGCGATTTACAAGGTGGTGGGTTCAGAACTACTTACTGTAAATAAAAACTAACTCAAATTTATTATGTTATTTTAGTATGGCTGACGGATCATTTGTAAATTTTACTCGAATGACAATAACCGATTTTGAAATAATCTTAGAAATAATTTGGCCACCCATAGCAAAAAGAGACACCAAATTTCGAGATTCTGTCTACCCCCACATCAGACTTGCCATAACATTGATTGACACCTGTTAACTAGAGATTCGTGTGCTTCAATACCATATAATTTTAAAGTTTCAAAACAATTAATCAGTCGAATTGAACCAGAAGTTTGCCAGGAATTGATAAATGTTTTGAAGGATGTCAATGACTCTCTCGAATTAATTGAGAGTGGAGTGTATGTATGCATTTTACTCTCAACTTCCTTTCTTGGTAACTTGAAAATTTGTGTAATATCTTCCCGTGTATCATATTTTTTACTTTCTTGCTATCTTACAGGTAGATAAAATATTGTGATCGTCAAAAAAATCGAACTCGAGGTTTTGATGAATCTTGAAGTTTCATGACTACCTGGATCCAAAAAAGTTGTTTTGGAATTTACGTCTGCCTGTCTATACCTGGGAGTATAGCCTAAACTATTTTACTGATCTGGATAAAACTTTGTATCTAGGGTTTTCATAGGATTGCCCCGTTTTTTTTTTACATCCAACTAAAATTACGTTTAGTTTACTGAAGGGAAAAAAAGAGAAAAATTCGATTTTCTCAAAATCGGCTCTAACAATTTTAATTAAATTTCATTTCTAAATATTGATCAATTTTACAAAAAAAAAATGGCTACTCTCAATATTTCGTCAAAATGACTTTAAGGGCACCCGTCTGATGCGTAAATTATCATTATTTTATTTATTATATCTCCGAAACTATTTGTGATATGAAATTACTTTTCATTACAAATATGTATAACAATTTATAATACAAATATTTTTTTTGAAACGAATTTTTATAAGATAAGACCAATAAGTTTCAAGCTATACGCAAATATATTTATTTTTTAACTTTTCGAACAGTAAAGGTAAGGTATTGCGACCGTAAAAAAATCTAACCTGAAATGCTGATGGATGTCGACGCCTCATGACCCCCCAAACCGTAAAAAGTGGTCTTGGAAATGCTGTTTATGTGTCTTTTTCAACTTAAAATTAAGTTTAGTTTACTAAAGGGCGAAAAGAGAAAAAAATTTTTTTCTCAAAATTTGCTTTAGCGATTTTATTTGAAATACGTATTTAGGCATTGATTAAGATTATAAATAAACTGGATATTTTCATTTTCATATTAAAATGACTTTCAGGGTACTTTACAGAAGTAGAAATGCCCGTATCTACGCAACCTTTTTGAGATAATAAATAACTTATCATTGCAAAATTGTAGTACTATTAAAAATAAAAAACTTTTATATGGAATATATTTTTTATAAAACCAACAGTTTCTGAGATATTGGCAAATATATCAATACAGTTTTGTGAGCTTTAGTTGTAAAGAGATACTACTTAAGTCTTAACGCAACAATTCTCTAATGCCATAGAGTAATTAAATATAAGCAAGTCTCTCAAAAAGTGAATGTTCTCTTTCTTTCAACCTCTTAGGTGAAATGTTTATTAACAAAGATCTATCTCTATCATTTTAGATTCAGTAATCAATATTTACTTATTTTATTGGTCAAAATTTATAAATAAAGAATTTAATAGCAATACTATGACATGAAGATGTGCAACACTTAATAAAATATCAAAATTTTTATCCGGAAGTAGAAATTCTAATACGAAGTTTTGACCCTTGTGGACCCAATATTGATTTTTTTTTTATCGCTCCAAACATACAAATGAGAACATTCATTAATTAATTAAAAATAAAATTATAAAATTTATAACGGGGACTAAAAAATTGCTTTACATAAGTATAGTTAAATTTTTACTTGGGTTTGCTAGTGTATATTATTTCGTTTCACATATATTACGAGTTTTGGGTAAATATTTCCATTTTTTAACAAAAGAGAGAGAGAAAGTTAGCGTGGAGTTCCGTACCATTTATTTTAATTTGTTTTTATAATCTTGGTTAAAAGTATCCCATAATAACTGATATATCTAATATAAATCGTGTATTAATCACAACTTGTGAATGTGGGAAATGCCAGGCCTCCACCGTGGTTCGGATTCTACGTAAAACTGTAGGTCCTCCATTTCATCTCACAATCACCCTACCAATTACACATTAGCGTAAGGGCGTATAACCCGAACGGGTAGTAAGACGCGGTGCTAATAGTAATAATAATAATAATAATAATATAAATCAATCAGCTGAAGACGATGTCATTGGACCACACTACTGATATTGTCGTGGAACACGAAATACACCGTCTACACTCTGCGACAAAGGACGAGGGATTGTTGCCGTCCACGCACGCTCGATCACGCACGGAGAGCAAGCAAAATGGTGCGGGTCACTTACAAATGTCCCAGACTTTCCCGAGCAACTTCAGGCAGCGTCGGGCAGCGCCGGAGAGCGTCGCGTGCCTCAAGTAGATTCCGTTTTGCCGGTCAATGTTAAGGAACAATTGTGTAGTCTACTGTAGTAGTGTCTGGAACAGGGTTGAACCAGGTGATGTAGGTACAATGAAGTGCAACGTCAAGCGTAATCCGTTCTATCTGAATGATCACAAATAACTGAACTTTGAATGTGGAAAAAAAACATTACTTAAGTGGCAAATTGTATAACCACGAGAACAACTATATTGGTTTATTTGAGTGTAAGTATTTGTGAGCATTTTAAGTAGTGGTTATGTTTTACATTCAAATGTTTCAAGTATGGCTCTAATAATTTTGTTTAAAATTTGTACATAAATAATATCTTATTTTATAAATAAAACTTTATACCTGTAATCTTTTTTTGTAAAAATTTATTAAACATAGTTTACTAAATAGTTATTTTCGAAAATTTGGAACTTTAAAAATATCTCTAAAGAATTAGCTTAAAATATATATCTGAAAATTGTTTGAGATAAAAAAACAAAACTGTATATGCTACTGTGTATTTAGGGGGAGGGGGATTTATTTAATGGTAGTTCGCAAAAAAACTGATTTAAAAAAAAAAATCGAGTAGTTTAGGAAACGGCTCAAGCAACTGGGCTCAAAATGGTTATCTGTTTAGTTTTTATATGATAAATTATATTATATTATATTTGTTTTTTCTAAACAATCCTTTAGTAGTTTGTTTACTGATGATTACTTTATAAGGTGAGGACTAAGTGTAGGAGAGAGGTAAAGAGGGTGAACAATTTTTTAACCGGAAGGGAAGAGGGTGACCAAACCAATTTTCTCCATCGCTTCAGCTACGACTTTGCTTGGAATGTTCCCAGCTTCACGTCCTACAGACCGGTAAGTGTACGAGCTGTACGATCTAACTGCGCATGAGCAGAAGAAACAAGCGAGGAGAGAATATATATAGAGGGGGAACTGGTGTATCGGTGGGACGGGGGAAGGGGTCGTGTCAAACTCGCGTTTAAGTCCTGGCTAAATACCAATTAAACTCGGAAGGGACGGACCAGATTTCACAGATCTCGCAAGTCTCTGTTCATGTGACTCACTTGATAAAACACAGAACTTTTAAATAAATAATACCTTAGGTGTGTTTTGAGGTTAATTCTACTAATTACTAAAAATTGGTTTGCAGCAGATACAATTTCAACCACCTATTACTATTTATTTTAAACCATTATTGAACCATAATATAATGTATATTTTACCATACCAAAGGAATTTTACAATATCTTAACTAAATAAATATATCAACAAAAGACTTATTGTAGTAAGGAACTTTGAGAAAATAAAAATATATTTATCTTAAATTGACATTTACAACTAACATAACAATATAGAAGTAATAACTAACAATCTAGTCTAGAAACTAATAAACTCTTAAGTAGATAAACCCTCCCTCCCTCAGCAGCAACACCAACTTCCTTAACACACGCCGATTAATCTTAAGTTAACTACACTCTGGTGTTATTAGGTATTAAAGCTATTAGTGGCATGCTACTAACCAAACAACCCCTAATATCAGCTAAACACCCTGCAACTAAACTCTGGTGTTAGAGAGGTATACAAGCTATTTGTAGCGTGGTACCAACCAAACAATCTCTATCATCAGCCTAACACTTTCCCTAATAATCTTCAGTTGACTACACTCTTGTATTAGAATAGTACATATATTATTAGAAGCGTGCTACTAACCAAACAACTCCTAACATCAGCTAAACACCTTCCTAAATTAACTCAAGTTAACTACACCCTGGTGTTAGAGTGATATAGAAGCTATTAGTAGCGTGCTACCAACCAAACAACCCCTAACATCAGCTCGGATCGATTCCATTTTCCTCGCTTCTGACCGCACGGCCAGTTATCGCAATGCAGTAAAGGATGTGTACTATGGTTGGGGTGGTTGAAACAACCCTCACCGCCCCCCCCTGCCTTCCTGTTCCACCCCCTAGAATATAGCCTCCCCATGATTGATTGGAAGGTCCGTCTTTATCAGAGCTCCTCTGGAACCTACTACTAAACACTAGGGGGAAATATCTCGATCATTGCTCATTCGACTATAATCGACTTGGAATGGGTATATTTAGCACTCCGTCTTACTACCCGTTCGGGTTATATGCTTCTTTACTAATTACACTACTGCCTTAGGGATTAGAAAGGTTATATTTAAAAGAAGTGTACCAACATTTACGTGGAGGTAAAGTGGAAAAAACCAATTTGTAAAAAACAAATAACTTGAACCCCAACACACAAAGACAACTTCTGCTACTATTTAAACAACATAATTATTTTTCTATCCGCTTCATTGACCGGATGATTTAAGGCGCTGAAGATGGGGAGATTAACGTTCAAATCCCGGTCAGGTATATTTAAGGTAGTTTTTCATCAATGGTTTCTCACTCTCATTACACGCAGATGCTTGTAGATTACCTCTGTCCTGAACACATAATATGACATGGTGATTAAAAAAAAAAACACCCCACATCTCACATCCCGTTCGGATTTTACTCATATTAGAAAGTTTTGAAAAATGACACCTAGACACGGGAATCGATCCCGGAACCCTTGAATTGCCGCACCAATGTTCTACCACCGAGCTATCCAGGATTCTTTCAGTGTGGTTGTTTTTGGTATTAATTATTATTACTATTATTATTAGCGCCACGTCTTACCACCCGTTAGGCTTATACACAAGCTAATTGTGTAATGGTAGGGTGATTGTGAGATGAAATGGAGGACCTACAGTTTAACGTGGAATCCGAACCACGGCGGAGGCCTGGTATTCCCCACATTCACAAGATGTCTTGTCAGAGGTGAAGGAAGGGTTTGGCAATCAGATAAATCTGTGCCGGGACCAAGGATTGAACCCCAGACCCCAGAACAGAAGTCTGACACCTTACTCCTAGACCGCCAGGTCACCAGTGTCATTGTTAAATGTGATGGCATACTGATGACTATCGAATCACCAGTAACCGTAGTATCTGCTGGATATTTGTTAATTGACAATATCCACACTTCCATCACAAGCTCTGCCTTTAACTATGAACAAAGGATGACCTTGAGAACGGTACGAACCCTGGGTAGCTCAATGGTACGCTAATCCAAGGGTCCCAGGCTAGACTCCCGTGTCTAGATGTCATTTTTAAAAATTGACTAATATGCTACTATAATCTTAACTGAAGATCTTTTCCATCTTGTGAGCTTCTCTGGCCATTTAGGGTAGGGACTACATTGAATTGTACAACCGTTCACTTATTTACATTTGCATATAAACATAATAACTATGCACAGGTATATGGATGAACAACCTATAATTTAGATGAAATGTACACGCATTTTCATGGAGTAGGACTGGGAAATCATTTATAGAAAACACACATGACCAGTTTTGAACAGAGACCTTCCCATCACCAGCGAATCAGATCACATGTCCATCTATGGATGTATCTAAATATTAATCCAATCGTGCGAAAAGTGTTTCATTGTTGAGTGTGAGCTCCTAATATTAAGGTAGAAGGGTAGGGAGAGCAAGTTAAGGAAGTATTTTGGGAGTTTTTATAGCAAAACCCTTTTTATGGTCAAAATTAGTAGATTATTGCTCCAGCAGCAGCTTGAGAGTTTAATTTCCTTCAGATGGTGATATCAACAGATGTTGAATATCTGTCAAGAACATAGCGACATTAAATTTGGATCAATTTAAACGAAGAGAAAAAGTTGTTATTAAATTCCAGGACAACCTTGACATATTTTCAACAATCACTGTTGAGGTCATCATGTGAAGAAAATTAAACTCAATGTTTATACTTGAGAAATATTTGATTTATTTTGACAAAAAAAAAAAAGTTTTTCTATAAAATCTTCAAAACGCTGCCCTTGACTCGCGCTCTTTACATTATCACCTTAAGCTATTGTCGTTCCATTCTCATACATTAATTTTTACGCTTGAAGAATAGGGAGTAAAAAAGTAGAATTTTATAGGAAATATACCTGCATTTGCATAGAGGGAGAGTGGAAAACCATATATAAATAATCATCCTCAGTATACCCTACCATAGTTTGAACCCTGATACCCATCACTGGCAATTCAGTCCAACAAGAGAGTGACACGTTAGTGTGTTTGACTACCGATACGGTTATTTAGGATTTTGGAGACCATCTATTGTTCAAAGTGAAAATTTAAGTATCAAATAAACATATAGTCTTCATGCCTCTACTCCATAATAAGATTGGACTGAATGGTTCCCTCCAGTTCAATTTTCCCCGGCACCAATAGGAATAATGAAAACAAGACTTAATTAATCGTTTCTATTAAACTCCAGTTCTCGAGAAGTAGAGCTTATATTTATACTTTGGTTGAAAGGACTGATTAAAAATAGCTACAGCTAAATTATTTGATGGAAAATATTTTGCAGGATGGCTAATTTAAGAGAAAAATATAAATATTTTTATAAATAAAACAACCTTAAACACTCGCTATTGGTTTAATATTGAATTAAATAAAAAGAGCAGATATAGATTAATTTTGATATTAAATACAGATTTGTTAAAACAGAGTTTAATTTGTAGGTTTTTTTCTTATAAATTATTGTTTGTATTTTTTAAACGCATATTTTTACCCATACACGCCACACGCATTTAGCAACACTAATAATAGAGACAGAGAAAAGAAAATCCGGAGGAAATGTATCCAAATTTGCGTGGGGTGAGTGTGCGGAGGATATAAAAATATATATCCTTAGGAAATATAACCCGGTCTCGAACCACCACCTCCCCATTACCGACCAACTAGACTAAATAAAATTGGCATCCATCCGGTGTGACCACTCGTACGTGTTTTATAAATATTAATAAAATTAAAATTATAAAATCAACACTTTTTTTGTTTGTAAGAACCAAAAACAGTTATTATTACTATTATTATTATTATTATTATTGGCACCGCGTCTTACTACCCGTTCGGGTTATACGCACTTATGCTAATGTGTAATGGTAGGGTGATTGTGAGATGAAATGGAGGACCTACAGTTTAACGTGG